>JAXBDA010010131.1:0-11130 GCA_036023075.1 Gaultheria prostrata
TCTCTCTCGCAGATCCCCCTCTCCTCTCTCCTTACCGCTTCGAAGCCCTTCCTCTCCGGTCTCCATCCCCTTCCTCCATTTTCACTTTTCACTTCTTCCTCCATGGATCTCCTTGTGGGTTCCGGTTCAACTCTTCTTTTGGCCTTGGAGGGGTCAAATCTGGTGAGTTTGAGACGGTAAGGGTCGACTGAAGTTCCTTCAGTGAATAAATCGTCGGAGACGACAGCGGCGGCTCGGATGACAGCCTTCATGGCCGGAGTTTTTTTTAGTTTTTGGAGTTCTGTCTTTTATTTTCTGTTTTGGTTTGTTTTCTTAGGTTTTGCCCCGTTTGTTAGTTGTTTGTCCCGCTTAGGTGCTATTCTTACCTCCCTGCGTGGAGTGTTTTCAGATTGTATCTGTGCCTTACGCTTAGGATTGAGCTGGGTTTTCCGTTGGGATTCTCTACTACTAGATTTTGGCAGGACTCTGTGCCTGCACGTAGTGTCGGTCTACCTCGGCAAGTGTGTCTGGAGTCGGTAGCGTGTAGTGCTTTATAGTCGTACTCATGTCATATGCTAGTAGTTTTGGTTCATTCTTGTATCTTGTGATGTAATCTTTCTGTCTTCGGGCTTGGAATGAAATCTTGACATTTAAAAAAAAAAAAATTCATTACCCAAAAACGAAACGAAACCAAACAAAACATATATTGTCTCGTGTACCGAGACGCAGCGGATGCTTTCCTCTGGAACGGATTCCCGTCTGTAACCCCTGCATAAAGGCGCCACGCCACACACACACTGTGACGAGAGAGAGAGAGAGAGAGAGATTCTCTCTCAATTTTACCGGAGACAGAGAGTTTCTAGTGAGAGAGAGAGAGAGAGAGAGAGAGAGTTTTTAGAGATGGCACATTCGTCTTCATCATTGATAAGGTAAAAGACGGTCCCTCGCGTTCAAAAAAGCGCATCAATGTCGGTTCTCTTTAATCTCTTTAGTCTCTCTCAAGCAATCTATACTTTTTTTTCCATGTCATATACACATGCATGTATATATCTAATGTAAAATTTTCTATATTTTTGCTCTGTATCGGTCGCTGATGGATCGAATCGAGTTCGATTGATCTCAATTTTGTTTCTGCTTTGGTGAAATTGTGAGAAAATTCGACTGTCAAGATCATATTGGTCCTCTATTTAGAATGGTTGATAGAAGTAATTTGATGGAGGTATATTAGTTTCGGATGTATAATGTGGCTTCTTTACCCTAATTGGGCTGTTTTTGCAATCTGTTTGGGTAATTGGAAAATGCGATTGATTATAAGGAAAAGAAATTGTTTTAATGAATAGTTTGTGATTGTTAATTACTCTCTCTTCTCTATACTTCTGTGTGTAATTATTTCACAGAAGAAGTACGTGTTTTTAGCTATAATGTTTATTTTGTTTGTGCGGATTGTTTGGTAAATTTTGGAGAGTTGAGGTGAAATTGGCTGTTATTTGTCTACTGTAGCAGTGTTGGTTTCTTTGTTGTGTAATTAAAAGTTGTAAAACGTACCTATTTCCTTTCTCTAGAATTGTTTTCAGAATGAGGAAGGTGATGGCAGTAATGTAATTGGTGGAATTAGTTTTGAAGCAAAATGTGGTTTAATTCTTAGTGGATTGTGTTGCCCTTGCCATGTTTGGTTTCTTTGCAAATATTAATTGCTTATTATTTCATGAATCTTAATTCTTCTATTTTTCTACCTTTTCCCTTGTTATTTCCAGAAACAAGTTTGGTTTTTTCTTTAGGGTAATTAAGCGTATACAAGAGGGCTATACTCGTCCCGAAGTGGATATATTTCTATTTGACGTCCTTTATGAATCTTGGGTCATTCTGGTGAAATTAGCTTTAATATGTCAAATATCACATTTAGGATATGTCAATCATAGATCAGTTGATGCGGTAGTTAGGAGGGGCGATATGGCTATGGTGGAGGGTAACTTTAAGGAGGGATAGACCAAAATCGACATTGGAAGCGGTATTTCAAAAGGATCGAAATATCACGAAACATAATACCCTTGACAGAGCTCAATGAAAACAACCGATTCATCGAACCGATCCCAATTGATCGGGACTTAAGGCTCTGTTGGATTTAGTTTGGCTTATGTTAAATGTCGCTGTGATGGAATGTATTGATCCTACTAGCTTGTCATTGCCAGAATTTCTTTGTTGTGATTTTATTGTGTCCTGTTTGTCCGTTGAAAATAGTTTCACTTCAAATCTCTGGAAATTTTATTACAATATTCTAATAGCTCTGAGGAAAAAGATGTTTTTAAACTTGAGAAACTATTTGGATTTGATGCTTAGGCCATAGTTAATGCAAGAAGTGTGTAATTTGAAGGCATTTGACCAAAGGATAACCCATCCAAGCAAAGCCTTGTTTTGCATTCAACAGTCAATTATGTGAATCTTTATCTGCTGTTCTGCTTTATCAAGGATTATATGCTCAGTTAAATTTGAAAGATTTGATGTTTTCTTTTGACCACATCATCCAAAGTCAATTTAACCCTTTGTTCGAGCATTTGCTCAAACTTGTGCTCAATTTAAGTTGTTCCTTGTTTATCCAGTGGGTTTGGTAATGCTGCTCATTTGGTTACTTGATTGATTTGAACTTTTTTTTAAAAATAGTTCTTTTTCAAAAGTTAATTAACATATTTGTGTTTTCACTTCATGATGTTCAGAAAGATATGAAAGTGAACGCAAATTTGTGATGAGCTGTTTTCCCAGTCCTTGAGTGGATCTGAAGACTTGAATTTGTGGGAGAATCAGGTTTGCTCCACTGATTGGTTTTCTTTTGTTTCGGTGTTCCCCTAACCTGAAATGGTAGTGATTTTGATTCTCTTTGTGTTAACAGAAGGCCCTTTCAATATGAATTGGAATCCTCCAGTGGATGTTAGTTATGTAAACAATAGCTTTCCTTATAATTCAGCCGGAAGCTTTATCAATTTCTTCGAAGGCCTTGCGTATGAGCATGTGAATTTCATTTTTTCTGACGCATTGAATGTTCAGGTACTTACATCTGCAATTTCTATATTTTGATCAATCGAATTGAGTTTCAAGTTTTGCGATGCCTTTGATTCCGGAATCGTTCTATCGGAGTTTTCTTATTGCTTTTTTTTCATTTCTTTTGTTAGCGATGTAGGAACTTCATACTTAATTGTACCTTTTTACATGGATTCAGAAAGTAATATGTATATTTGACTATTATTTGCTGCATTTTCTTGTTCTGTGGTATTCCAATGTAAGATAGAACTCTATTGCATGAATATTTTACCCAAAATTACTGAATACTACTTGATCCTATTTGTGCAGGAGAGCATGTACCCTTGCATGCATACAAGTATGTACAAATTTGGGTTATCTGAGCCTGGGAGTCTTTCATATTATGACTATGGTCATGGCCACATGCTCAATGATCATGAACCAGCAATTGATGAATACAATAGGCATTTGGAGACCTCTACACCAATGACTAGTGAACGGACTGGGGATTCACATAGGCAATGGGATGGAAATTCAAGCTCAAATATGAATGCCAACCATGTAGAATGTAAGTTTCGAGTTCCTTTCAGTGCTAAATTTCCGACTAGTGCTGTTTGTGTATGCCAATATGCCTGTCACTTAATTGTGCGACTTTTTTTTGGTTGTTGTAACTTGCAATTAATGTTAGGCTTCTTGATTATGGGAATATGTGGCAACATGTGGAAGCATTTAAATTGGATAATGGCAGTTAGACATATGCCATTCTCTGTCAGTCTCAGATTACCAAAAACTCCTCCATGCATGTTGCACAAGATTTACGAAAGCTTCTAGTTTTGAGTCCTAGAAATTTAATTTTCTTGGTAAAACTGTTAACATCAGAATTATGTTTTTGAGATTACTCTTTTACCAACTCCAATCCTCATCGTAACCCAGTCACTTCTCTTTGGTTACCAGTTCGTTCACATGAAGTAACATCCTTCACAATACATAGCCGTTAGCATCTAAACCCTGTTTTCCAACAGTTCTTCTGTATGTTTAATAATTTTTACTCGGGCCTATCGTAGGAATCTTGGAAAGAAATTGATTAATAGCGATGAATGTCCAGTGAGCAAACTATTTACTCCTTACTCAAGAAAACAATGGCAGGGGACCAGGAAATCCTAAATCTCATAGATGGGACCTACTTAAGGCCAATAAATAGGGGGGATGTCAATAAAAGTATAAAACAAACCTTTAAAACTTATTTTCAATATAGTTCGCAGCAGTTATGTGACTTGGGCCGTTTGTTGACTCGATATGATGATTGGATTGAGCTATATATCCAAGAAAACCACATATCCGGTTTTTGCTTAAAAACTTTTACGGTCCACATTAAATATCCATTGGATCCATAAAGTTGAGATGTACAGTACTAAAGGGTGTGTGGCATCATTAATCCATCACTATTAGTCGGATGGTATAACATATCCATGAGATTATGTATTCCTGTACTATTAGTCCCGTCAAACCAGCGAGCCCTATAGGATATATACTAACTGTCCACCCAACAACTGCATGCTACAATGAAGACAAGCAGGTGGAGCTTCCAGCATCTCTGTGGAGCTTGGTGCAATCTGCTCGATCCGGATGCTTTGAATTTACTTGATGTGTACATGTTTGAACAACCTTTTCTATCGACCATATAAATGTGAACTTAGAGGAGTCAACTTAGGTTACGTTTTTGCATATTGCTAATTGTTTTCCAAGTCCTCTGCAGTTAAAACACTATTGAACGTGAGAGAGCAAAGCATTGCGAAAACTAGAAAGCGATCTTCAAACGTCATCTCTTAAAGCCTGTATCCAACATAGCTATCCTAACCACGAAGCGCAACTCCCAATTCACAAAAAATTCTAATCTAACCTAGATCTACCCACCTAACCAAGGTTCTGTTACAAAATCACTAGCCATCACTTGTCAACTATAGACATGTTGCTCGACTACCTACCAAAGGACATGATGGAAATCTTAAACGAGATGGTCCTTTGAATAAAATGTTTGAAGTGTTCTTCTTTTATTGGTCTTGCTGCCATTGTTGTGTTATGATGTCGCTACTGTTAAAATAGTTGCTGGCAGAAATTTGATGACTTACCATTGTTGTAACTTCCTCATCTTTTTTCAGGTCCTCGAGGTCATCACAATGCTCGGGATAATCAGGTGTGGTGGTCTCTCATTGCCAGTCTAGTGTGTAACAAATTAATCCTGGATGCGGCATTGTGAAAGGCCATTTTTTGTGTTGCCAGTCTCCTACACAAGCACAGGGCTTGTAGGCTAATCCACTTATGACCAATTGACATATTGGTAATGGTAGCCCAGGAGTTACTCTGTTTTGGTCTGACAGATTTTCATGGGTAATGGCTTAGTGACATAGTGCATGCACGAGGGCGAGCAAAAGCAGACGATTGTGCTTGAAAGCGTCTTCTGAAAATATCTCAAACTACTAAAATTCACGAGAGCGTAGAGCATACAGCGAAGATTTGAGAGTGGGAGGGGAAGGTCCTACCAAAGAATTATGCGACTTAGGCTTAATAGCTAGAAGAACTGTATTTTTTACCCTAGTAGCAAAATATGTCTGAATCTTCTGGTTGTTTTCTTGATATTTGTGGTTTGACATACCAGTATTGTGCACCCTATTCTAAAAGATTGTGCAACCCTAATCTAAATATCGTGTAACCTAATTGAGTTTGTGTGCAATCCTTTCCGCTGTTGTGCAACATTTTCATATCACTACATTTTTCTTATGGGGAACTTTTACTATTTTGTGTGTGTAAAAGATTGTGCAACCTTATCACAAATACTGTGTAACGAAATTATGCTAATGTGCAATTGACTTCTTGTCATTCTTCTATGTAATAAATTTGTGTGTACGCATTACGATACAATGTAGAAATATAGAATTAACAAGGTAAATAATCAATGCAGTTCCCCTTCTGTTTGTTGTGCAGGTGCAGCAGGTCGTTTGGCAAGACAATGTTGATCCTGACAACATGACTTATGAGGTTGGTTACACAGAAAGTAATTTGTTTTTTGTTTTGGCTTTTGAAGCCCTCATTTTTTTACTACAGTTTTTTTTTTTCCAGTTAAATTTTGGATGTTTTGGACTAGTAGTTTATATGAATCGTGCATTTGTTTGCTATCGTGAAGTGTTCTACTACTAGGTTAATAAAAACCTTGTACATATGTGTTGTTGATGGGTTATCAAGTATCATATATAATATATGCTACATTGATTAAAGTAGCAGCGAATTCTTTGTTTGGATGAAATCTAATGCTTGCTAAAATAAAATCAACAATTTTTTAAAACTAAAAGCTCAAGTGATGATACCAACGAGATAGTATTTCAACTGCAGGAGTTACTTGAGTTGGGTGAGACAGTTGGATCCCATAGCCGAGGTCTTTCCCGAGACCTTATCTCCATGCTTCCAGTCAAAAAGTTCAAGTGTGGCTTCTTCTCAGGAAAGAAATCAAGAAATGAGAGGTACCATTAAGCTTTTTAACCCTGTCATTTTATCGTTCTTCTGTCAAGCTGCTACTTCTTGGGTTAGTTTTTATGGACTTGAGATGTCCAACTTTCTGTTCATTGTTGTATCTTCTTTTACTTTCACGATTTCTTGAAATGCATTACAAAGAAGAGAATTCGTATATTGCATATAAACCCTATTTGGTCAATTCTGGACTTATTAGACGAAGTGGAAAGGATTGGCATGGGATAAGGTAATCATGACAAATTGATCGATGTACACAGTTCCTACTGTCATGTCTATGGTTAACTAAAGGTCGGGCATTCATATCATCTCCTGTGTACCTCTGTTCTTCAGAAGCCAAATATACTTTAAAATGCGTTAAAGAATTAAAGGCGTAAATCGTTATGTATATTGTATATATACCGTATGGCGTATATGCAAAATGTAAAAACAGACTGAATATATAGTGTATATACACGAATGTGCAATGTGACTACACTACATACCATGTGGTCTGTCTGATTTATATGCTTTATCCACATCAGTTTTACATGTTGAAAGTTTTCATATGAATACTTACTAAAAAGAGTTAAAGACTTAAGGGTGTAATGTATATTGTATATATTCCATTATCGTGTATATTCACATTGTAAAAAACAGACTGCGAATATATAGTTATAATTACACAAAATGTACTAATACATGGCGAATGTGAATCTGGGAATGTCGATCTCAACGATCTGGGAATGCATCGCTCGGTTCTCTCAAACCTCAATATGTATATGATTTTTTATTGTCTATAGTTTAAGATTATCCTATTATTACAGTTTTTTCCTTATAATTTTGAGTCTTTGACTTGATTCTTTAAAAAAAAAAAAATCATTTTAAACCCCCGCAGTATCCCATCGTATCCGGGATAAAAAAACATTTAATTTAAATACAGGATACTTATGTGTCATATCTGATACATATCGGGCGCGTATCCGTATCCGATACCCATACTCGACTAGTGTCGAAGTATCCATGCTTCATAGGATATTTACTGAGAGAGCGTCCCACTGAAATTTTCGTTATAGATATACTAATGCTGATGTGGCTAGGGAAACAATCTTTTATTTCTATTACAATCACTCTCTTGTCAGTTTACTTTGAGATGTGAAACATGTTCACCATCCTTCAGCTTATTATTTGAACTATAGAATGTACATACTAGAGAATGCATGACTGAAACGAGTGTCACGTATTTAACAAATCATTTCTCAACAATTTTCTCTCTGAAATATATGGGTTCTTACATCTGTTTAGACTTTTGTGTTGGTTCAAGTTGCGTCAATTAAGATGCTAGCAATTGTCCTCATCTGGTCATTCTTGCACACTTTGCGCTTTATATTGGATGTGAGCTAAAAATGATCCTTCTTGTCAGTGGAGCTAATATAATAAATGTAGAAATTGGCTTATTAGATACCTGAATAACTCCGGTACCCAACCCCTGATAAATAAACCAAAACAAATGAAACTAGTATATGAAAAGGGCTAAGCAGCGAAAGGCATTACAAGAAAGTATCAACTATTTCTTCAGTTAAAAAGAAACCGCAAATGAGTCGTTTGATCAGTTTGTTTTCAGAATCTATCACCTAAGATTTATTTGAAGTCAAGGCCAATACAAACTGTTAAAATAGAAATTAAATGGGCTATAAATGTTAGCAGAGACTAGAGAGAGAGGTAAGCTGCTCACTTTAGTAACAAAAACTGAAAATTTATAAAAAGCGACCAACGAATCCAGTAGTAATCAAGATCAAGTGCAGGATTTACCTATAGCCTTTCTGCAGTATCGGTTTGCAATGTCTATTACTCCGTACTATCTTGATTTGATGTATGAATTGAGATTTTGATTTGAACTGTGAATTATGATTCCATTCACTTAATTTGATTGTGTATAGCTTAGGCGAGAGCGTAATATGCTCGCCTGTTCGGTAGTTCATGCATCCATGTTACAACTAGGAATTGTAAGGGAGATAACTCAATTTATTATAGTTTTTTTTTTTTGGTCTTTTTACCTGGAAGGATCCTCACGCATAAATTTTCATTTCTTTTCTCTTCCATTGTGCCACCACTGTCTGCTAATGCAGGCAGATTTGATTTGTTACTGAAACATTGATTATGGTGATTTTAGAGCCTGTGATATGATTCTCTATATCACCAAGCATTATCTTCTGATTTTCATCAGGACCTATTTCGTTATTTTGATCGGGTTTTTTCCTCATAAAAAAACAGGTGTGTAATTTGCCAGATGGAATACAAAAGAGGTGAACGGCAGATAGTTCTTCCATGCAAACATCTCTACCATGTTGGTTGTGGCACCAAATGGCTTAGTATCAACAAGGTGATTTACTGTCTGGAAAGGTTTTTCATCATCATTTTTGCGTTCTCAGAAATAGAGAAACTGGCATGTTTGAAACCAACCATCCTTTTCTCCTTATTCTGATGCAAATACAGTTCTAAAAAAATTTGAAAACATCTCTTTGGTGTTCCTGAAAAAAGGGTTGTTTTATTTTCCAAAAACATGCCAAACAAATTTGTTTTTCAGAAAATGAAAAATAACCAAATAGTTCATACGAGAGTGCTTTTAAGTAGAAAAATTATAAATTAGTCACTAAACCCAAACAACAAGAAATTGACGCTACCTTATTTCTTCAGGCTTGCCCCATTTGTTACACTGAGGTCTTTGGAGCCACATCGAAACAGTAAGAGATCATCACCTTCCAGCATAAACAGAGGTCTCTCCATTTGCTTTTGTTTTTTTCTGAGTTTAGGTTTTATTTTCACACAGAATATGTTTCGTTTCGTCCACGGTTTCTTTAACAGGTTTAGTTTTCCTACCATTAGTTTCTGTAATGAATGAAGATCACATTAGTTTCTGTAATAAATTAAGGTCACGAACATAATAATGAACAGTTCCATTGTAGAGGTTGAAGTTTCTATTACTACTTGCAGTAATTTTTCCACTCATACTGGCTATGTATTTCTCGGTCGCGTTACAACCGCAATATCTTCGTTGATGAACAATACATGCTCGGAGTTAATTTCGGGCTTAGGCTTAGGTGCGGCTTAGGTGCCGTTCCACTAATTTTGGTTTTTGGGCTTTCTGATTGATGTATATGGGGAAAATAACCTGCCTTAAAAAGCGTGGAAGTCCAAAAAACCCAAAAATCTCCTTACTCAGTGGAACGGCACCTTGGGGTATAATGGCCATCATTCGCTCCTAGATTCCAGATGGCCTTTCTTATATATATATTTTTTTGAAACCAGTCAAGAAATTTTCATTCAAAGCCCGAAGGCAAAAGATTACATCACAGACCACAGGAATGAACCAAAACTGCTAACATCTGACATGAGTACGGCTACAAGCACTACCTGGCTGACCGACTCCAGACACACCTGCCAAGGCATACCAACATCATGTGCCGGCACAGAGTCCTATCACGATGTAGTAGTAGAGAATCCCAACGGAAAACTCAGCTCAATCCAAAATATAAAGCACAGATGCAATCTGAAAACACTCCACGCAGGGAGGTAATACGGCACCCAAGCGGGGCAAAAGCTAAAATTAACAGAACAAAAAGAAACACAAAAATAGAACCCCGGCCGTACCAATGCCGTCGTACGCCGCCACGCTGGATCTGGCAACTTATTTGCCGGAGGGTCGCAACCAGCCCCTATCTTGCTTCAAATCTTCACTCAAATGAAAACCGGTGGAGACGGATGGAGGTGGGTCGGAAGGTGAGTGGTGGAGAAGGTGGAGGAAGGAGGGAGGTTCCAAGAGAGAAAGAAAGAAAGGATAAGGGGGTTGTTGATGACCTTTCTTATAGAGATCACCATTTTCCTATCTCATTTTGAACATGCAAATTACCATTAAGGAATTTCTATTTTGCTTTTGATTTTATTTTATCCCCAGAAAATCATTTCCATTTGCTGAAGGAACTATCTTTGTGCCCTGACTGTCTCCTTGGGAACTAAATTCTCAAAAGAAATGAAAAGGAGGAAAATGATTGGGACACAGATATCTAGACACAAATTTATGTTTCGGAGCCATTCGATGTGTGTGGTTTCTATATGCATTGTGTGAAGTTCATGTACATTAGACTATTCTAAATAAATTTGTGTCTCGGACATTGTTGAAAAAAAGGATTAGTTTGGAGAAAGATGATTAGAAACTATTATAGAAAGGACGGTGGTGATTTCCATTCCATTCCATTCCATTCCAGTTGGGATAACTCAAGAGGGAAAGGAAGAGAAAGTAGAGGGTTATTGGCAAAAATAATCTTGGAATCTAAAAAGTTGAAAATTTAAAAAAAGTTTACTTAAGACAAAATTATTTTAAATTTTTGTGAATTATTGGATTATTGGTCTTTATTCACAAAAATTTTAGTTTGGTTAATACTTTTTTTTATTCTTTAGATTCCCCTAGTCGAGTTGAGCCAATAATCTTCAGTAGTTCGACGCAAAACTAACAAATGTAAAAAAAAAAAAATTAATAAAGATTTAAAGAATTAGGATGAATTTCAAAAATTAGGGGACCAACCCTATAATTTAGGGATTTAGGAATAAACCCAATCCCGACATTTAAGGTAACTGCCT
>JAXBDA010010132.1:0-11129 GCA_036023075.1 Gaultheria prostrata
TTTTGGTTTTGGGTTTTGCTCTTTTGGGTGCTTTCGTTTGGGCTCTTGTTATCTTTGTTTGTTTTCTTTTCCTTTCTTTTTTCTTTCATTCAACCTCGGTTGGATGTCCCCTCCCCACTTCTCAATGTACCTTTTCGAGATTCTTCTATAAAGCTTCTTTTGTCGATCAAAAAAAAAAAAAGAATACAACCAAATTCATCTTATCTTCATTCCAAAAGCTTTGCTGCGGCACCTCCCTGAACTTTCCCTCAACCAAATCAAAATACGTTGACCCACGAACCTGAGCCATTCGAATACCTTACCCAGTGAACTGCTCCGTTCACAACGGCCACACATTCCGACACATAAAGATCATAACGATCATCAACAATAATGCTCCAAGAATCGTTTCTCGGACTGTAAATCACCCCAGAGGTTTCACTTTCTTGGGAAACAATAAACACCCTACAATCATCAGCAGCGGAATCGTAACAAAGTCCATAAAGTGCATAAAAACGAAGCTCATAAGAGCATGAAATTCTCTTGTGCGATCTGTTGGATGGGTTCCAAAGAACAAAGGACTTACCAGATTTAGTTATGACGAAGCGTTTGGCATTAACCGACAGGAGTATTAGACCATCGGATGAGCACAAAGGATGGAAAAAGGTATCAAAGTTCTCCCACGGACATTGCAGCGATTTCGAATCGATATTGGGGGTTTCGAAACCGATGGAAGCGAAGGAGGGAGGGGTTTTGAGTAGCAGTCTTCTGCAACCGAGAGATTTGGTAGATCTGTCGAGGTGGGTATTGATGAATTGGGGGTCGGTGATAATGGATAGCCATGATTTTGCAAATGCATTTGAATTGGAGTACGGATTTAATGGGTAGTCTAGAAAGGATTTTGAATACGAGTTCGTTTGGAATACTCTTCCCACGGATCATCTTCTTGTTATCTCTTCTTGTCTGTGTCTCCCCTTCCACATGGTTTGGGAGTTGAGAAGAGAGAGAAATTGTGTCCATGTGGGGTGGGGAGAGAGAGAGCATGGACTTTAATTGGACCTGCACGTGCATTTAGGAAATTGCCGCTGACTGGGGCGTAAATTGAGCAAGTGTGCTTGTACCGGCCCGTAAATGTCTCGAGCGATTTACAGGCCGGTACAAAAAATTATGAGGGATTCCCTCCAGGACCAACCCAAGTTATCAAATTTCCCACCAAGGTAAGTGCGGTAGTTTCTACCAAAATTACCTCCCCTCACTCTTCACTTTTAATCAAACAGCTTGTATTGCATGATGCCCGCAAGCAAAGCACATGATTTATGGCCCTCTGTGACACGTGTCACCCTCCCATTCAACCAACTGCCTTCATCAGGATTCAGAAACTGTGTTTCTTCTTTCTCTCTCTCTCTCTAGAAAAAAGAAAAGAAACACCACAATACTCTGATCTCTGTCGAGTCTGTCAATCCTCCTTGGTGGGTATCAATCGTACACTGTCCGCCTCCCTCAACACTTTCCTTAGACCTCCGCCACTCTTATCATCTCTCCCAAGTCTCCCCCAACCTCCTCGTTCATTTCCGTTCCATTCCCGATCTGCCCCAGCACGCCGTGAACTCCATCGGATCTCCTTGGTTTGCCCCTGATTGAACCACATTGCATCCGATCGACCCAGATCGCGTCGCTCCTCCTCGATTTCACCGAATATGTTTAGAACTGCAAAAACCGACTCGAATCTGACAAAACCGAGTCCACCATTGAATCTGTAACTATCCAATTTGCTAGGAACAAGCCTCCGAGAAACCTGAACACCCGGGGTTGACTCCAAAACATCTCATTTAGCTTTTGTTCTACCTGAAACGCTCCAAAACTGCTCTAGGATGGCCCGAACCATCTCACACCAGCCCGAAACACGTCGAACCAGGCCTTGAAAATCCCTCAACTAACTCGAATCACAAATCTCCCCTTGGAATTCAAAGGGTACACCCAAATAGGCTATGAGACACATTTGTCGATAAAATGTAAGTGAAAAGAGGCTCCCTTCAAATGAAAATCAAGGCATATTAAATTCTAAATAAAAAGTAGTATTTTTTTTCACACTACGTACTAGAGTTAGTGGCTTAATTGTGCCCTCATTGGTGTGATTTTCTAGCTACGCCACCGCCAAAGCATAAGTTCAAATTTAATTGTAAATTGAAGTAGCATAATTGTAAAATGTTAACTTAAGGCTAAAGATATTGTAAGATTCCATTTCAATTCATCTTGGCTTCTTTTTTTCCAGATTCCACTATAAGTTCGGCTGCAATAGATCCCCAGAGGCCACAGTAATAGTTCAGCTACAACTAGTGAAAAGTGACAAGATAATTATGCACTGCAAGAGCTTGTACTGCCTAGAATTCGATATCTAAGCAGCAGCTCAACATATCTGGGGCTTTCTTGTCCATTTTGTACTTGAAGTGCATATTACTGGAACAAAACAACATATTGGCCAGTACATGATATTAACAAATACTATGATGCTGACCAAACTTAAGGTACACAATATGGGGAAAGGAGGGCAGGGGCAATGACAACAAAATGTTATTGTTGGCCAAACTCAATAGCAGATTGCAACTCACAAAAATAATTGGTTCATCTTCTTTCCATATGTGCATCTCATTTCATCTGATCTGTGAGTTGCTCCAGCAGAAGTCCCCCCTGAGTTGTGACAATGGCAACAATCTGAACTTTTTGACACTTTACCGACACGGGAATCTGAGTCAATCTCATGGCTAAACTGCATATTTTTTCTTGAGAATCTGTCTCGTGGAGAGTTGTAACTCATCCCTTCAAATTCCTGTCGAATATTCTTTGCAGTTATATTTCGAAGGAATAAACAATTGGCTCAATCCTGTCACTCACATCACCGTTTGTTTGACCAAATATTGGTATTGAATTGGATTATATATTCAAATTTCAAGGCACCTTGTATCCATTGTTTGGTTATTTTACGGGCCACTTTACATGCTCATCGGATAGATAAACCCATAAAGGTGTATTGTTAGTCTCATTACTATTACTCCTATGAAATTACAAAATCTCATGGTTTATAGATCCGATCACTATTAAACCCATCAAGTAAGCAAGCAATTGCTGCCAATTTCGTTGCAAAATACACACTGAGAGATTGCAATGATTGAAAACCAATATTCAAGCATACCTTGGATTTTGCAGTTGCATAATACGGTGTTAAACAGGGATTTAAATCTTTGACGAACATGTCATCGGGACTGCCAGGAGTGGTGTGATACCCAGAGCTGAATTCCTGAATGGATAGTTAGAAGCACACATTTGTGTTATACTCATGCATTTTTGTCACAATTCAATTTCTTTTAAAATTTGGATTATGATGTGTTTACCAGAGAATTAACAGCGTCCTCATGATCATCTCTTGGTGTCTCTGGAGAGCTGACATGAGCATCGTAACACCCCCTCAGTGAATATTTATCTGCCTTCACCTGTTCACATGAACTTAGCATCAGAAATACATAGGAAATTACTAAAAATTAGCTAATGTTAGAACTTTCCACATCCACACACGAATGACATATTACCCTAGCCTGCAGTATTAAACACAAGCATAAATTGGAAGAAAGCCACTAGCCCCCTATGCCAAACAACTTGATGTGCTGAAGGTGTACACTCTTTCCTTCAACTTTTTGAGATATGCCAACTATCCCTTTCAAATTGAAGAACTTAACTGTTGAGCTGAGCTTTCGAACAAATGATAGCCACAATTTGTACTTGTAGTTGTAGGAAATTTCATTCGTTTATGATTGTTTTCTATGCTCCTAACCCCCATGAAACATTTGAACAATATGGGCACCTATCATAAGTTCCTCTGAAACATGCTTGAAAGAGTCTGGGGTTCAACTAATGCATTTAATAAGTCAATGTAAATTGTTCCGAAGAGTTTAACTAAGAGCTAGTTATCTAACTAAGCTTCTAAATAAAACTTAAGTTCACACACACCAATGATATGAATGTTTCTAATGTATCTAAAATCTCAAGTGTTACCTCTTTCAGATCCTCAGCAAGCCATTGAAGTTGGCCGGTAAGAGAGGTGACCTGCTGCTGGAGACTAGGGATGAGTTGTTTTGCCTGCTTTAGTTCTGATCCTTGCTTCTCCAAAAGCTCCTGAAGTTGTGAATTCATGACATCCGGGAACAGTATGGCATTCTTCAATGCCTTTATCTCTTCCCTTTGCTTCAAACACAGATCCTTCAATTTCTCAACCTGCAAAATCAAGATGACTATGACGCTGAGAAGTGATCGGAATTCAACTTTGGAACTCAATAACTGTCGAGCTACCTTTGGAAAGGCATAAGTTACTATATTTCACATCAATCCCACTTAGTTTTTTTGAATTCCATCGCACCCCATATCACAACATTACCAAATTGCCTTCTCAATCTCCACATTATTACCGAGGGAAGACATGGGAATTGGTCACCATGTTTTCTAGAAGGGGGGAGCACTTCATCTCTTTCAAAACTATGAGGTGACGAGCCTATGACGTTTGACAACTGACGACAGCTAAATAATTACATGTATAGAAACACAGAACAGACACTCTTATCAGTAATCCAGATCCTTCCTAATTAGCACTAAAATTGGAGCACTTGTTGGTTCACATTGCACTCACTTATAAAGTGAGTGAACATTGCCCACCTTTTGACTGGGGCCAAATTGGCCACAAGGTAGCACCAATTTCAATTAGCACTAAAATTGGAGCACTTGTTCACTTATAAAGAAGGAAGCGAACCAAAAGATGACATTTACAAAATTACAGGTTTCTACCGTCCATGTGCAACCCAAGGTAAGCTCTACACAACGTGACAACGTAGGAATTTCACCCACTTAATAGGTGGGTGAACAAAATGGCTCGTAAACCATTCTTACAACCAACATTTTATAGCAAATTCAAAATAAATCAATCTCAATTGTTTTGGAGAAACAGGTTATCTAAAGAAGGAAACACTTAATTATCAATTTTGCAGCCAATTAAAACACAACTTCAATCTTTCTATCAAGTTCCAACATAATACAATTGTGTTTTCAAACATCAAAATTTAAGTGGAGTATCAAAAACATTACCCATCTGATGTGTATGTGTAGAGTACAGTTCATGTTCATCCAAATAGCTCATTAACCATTTGTATAGCCTACACTTTATAGCAAATTCAAAATATTTTGTTCAATTTTTTGGAGAAACAGGTACTATCTAATGAGGTTACCCTTAATTATCAAGTTTGCAGCCAATTAAAACACTATCAAAGCTTCAATTTTTCTTCCAATTACCAACATAAGGCAACAGCATATCTTTCAAACATCAAAATTTAACAGGAGTATCAAAAACTGTACTGTATACATACACATCAGATGGGTAATTTACTGTATACATACACATCAGATGGGTAATTTTCACCCAAAGTAGCACATTAACCATTCTTATAGCCTACAGTTTATAGCAAATTCAAAATAAATCAAGTTCAACTTTTTTGGAGAAACAGGTAATCTAGAAAGGGTGACGCTTAGTTACCAATTACCAATTTGGCAGCCAATTGTTACACACTCAAAACTTTAATTTTTCTACCAAGCTCCAAACACAACACAATTCCATTTTTCAAACATCAAATTTTCGCAGTTGTATCAAGAACTCCACCGTATCCATACACACGCACACACATACGCATACATATACATATACATACATTCATCATTCAGATGAATATATTACCTCTCTGCTTTTCTCCTCAACAATCAACTTGAGCTCAGTGATTTCAAGCTCCTGCTCCTTACTCTGACTCAAAAGCTCCCTCTCACTCCTAAGCACCATAGCCAAACTCCTCGTATTCGCCTTCACCTCCATCAACGCCTTCTTCTCACTCCCATTCCCATTCCCACCACCACTAAACAACTTCCTATGCAACCCCACGAAACTCGACTCTTTCGTCCTCCTGGCCCCAACCACCTTCTTCAAATCCTCTGCTATCATTTTCCCCGGTATCACCACCAAATTATTAGTGTTCTCCGTCTTTTTCGGCTTCGCCATCAGCTTCCTCACCATCGCGCTCAAATTCTGCTCGTTCTTCTTCGGCTTCACCGGAGCAATGGCCGATGAAGGTTGGGTCGGGCGAGACATGGGGCCGGTGATTAGGCGTTTGAGGGAGGATTTGTTAGGTTTGGTGAGGTCGGTTGAGGATGAGGATTGGGTGGAGGAGCGAGAGTCGAAGGAGGAAGTGGTGGCGGGGTTGGTGTATCGTGAAGCGGCGGATCTGGTTGAAGCCATGGTTGATTCGGGGAGAGAGAGAGAGAGATTCGAGTTGGGAATTTAGCAGAGAAGAAGGAACATTTCTAGATTCAAGGGTTTGTCGGAAATCTGGGACGATAAATGGGGACGCGTGACGGGTAGAGATTGAATTTTGGCGCTGTCTGAATTTGAAATTTTCACGTGACAGGCGCGCGATGTTTACTGAACGACAACAGTGGTTTTACAAAAAGCCCAACTAGGGTACGGGAAAAACTATGGTACACCATTTTTGTGTACACCAAATGTATACCACTTCCGTTGGATCCATTTTGGGTCTCACATAAATGATCGGAATCGATCAATATTCTTAAAATGCCTTTTTAAGGGTCTCTGTTAAAAAATTAGCTCATTTTAACACCGGTAATGACTCGATCGATTCTGTGCCCAATTTACTGACAAGAAATTGGGCAAATAATCGATCGAAACCTTACCAATATTAGAATGAGCTAATTTTTTACAAAGTTCCTTAAAAAATATTTTAAAAATATTGAATGGCTCCGATTATTTGTGTGGGACCCATTTTGAATCCCACAGAAGCAGTGTACATTTGGTGTACACCAAAATAGTGTACCCCTAGCATGACTCATTTCGTATACATGTCCATCAAATCTTGTGAAACTCATAATTTCGGTGTCACACATTAATAATTAGTGGGGTAGTGCTAATGCCAAAATTATTTCAAAACTCCAATGGATAAAAGAAATATACATTGCACATAAGTATAAGCATTTTATGTATTGGAGGTTTGGTACTATCAAAAACAGTTTTGCATTAACATTAACTTGGCTGCAAAAACAAAACAAAAAATACAAATAAAAAAGCATGAAATCAGCTCTATTGCTGGTCCCATCAATCCGCTCGTGGAGGTAGGTGGAATAACTGTAGACATTCTAATTGTCTTTGCAAGCAGTTAAGCCCCAGCCTTAGGGGATAATCTTGATGATGAAATAATTATCTTGTATGGTTGGGTTCTTAGCATAGACCCTTTGTTTAGACTCCATGACATGTGGACAAGTTGAATACCAGACCATATCAAACTATGTCGAACCCTTAGAAGTGTGTGAAATGAACATTAGAAAAACAAGCCTTAATTAGCTAGGAGTGGCAGCCGCCACTCATGTTCTTTAGGTTGCTACTCACACTATATGTAACGACCCTCACCAACTATCCTGCTAACTCTTGGCCTAATACGTGGCTCAAAAGGTTAACGTCAAGTTATATAGTAGTTGGTGGCGGAACGTTATACATTAATTTCATTGTGGGACTGACATGCCCCCTAGGTGGGCTCCCACAATCTCCCCCACTTAAGATCACAACGTTCTCATTGTGCCTCATGGCCCATCACTTCTACCCACCAATCGATGTGAGACAAGTACCCGCTTAAACACATCAAGCTTTTCAAGGTCATCTCATGTGAGACCCGCCCAAGCACCTCAAGCTGATCCTCACTTGTCCGGCCCACCCAAGCACGTCTTCTTATGGGACATGCCTCACACTTGCGGTTGGTGCAAGCTCTGATACCTCCCGTAACGACCCGCGCCAACCGTCCTGCTAACTCTTGACCTAAACACGTAGTTCAAAAGGTTAATCTCAAATTATGTAGTAGTTGGTGACGAAACATTATAGATCAATTTCATTTCCCACATCCTTCCGATGTGGAACTGACATGCCCCCAAAGTGGGCTATCACGCTATTGCTCGCTACACGCACTATCGGTCACTACTTAGTCCCTGGTTTCATACCTGTGGACACCCCAATTTGGATCCTCTGGATATCCCAATAAGTAGTGACCAGTCGGCTCCCCGATGATGAAATAAATCGAAACACGCCTCGGAAGCTAGGAACAATGCTCCTTTTATTTTCAAAACCCAAAGAAAAACATTTTCAAAAACTAGAGCCCCGCGCTCAAAATCACTACCCAAGAGCTCAAGTCAAACCCTAGTCAAACCTAAGTGCTTACCAGTCAAACCTGAGTGCCCAATCAAACCTTAACACTCAAGACCATTCCAGAGCGCTCAGGTCCCTTTCTCGTGCGCTCAAGTCAATTATTCTCTGGCAGCGTGTAAACACCCTAATTTGAACCCTTTGGATATCATTAGGCATTCTCGATGATGAAATTAGATCAAAACATGCTTTGGAAGCTTCAAATAATGCTTTTTTTTGCTTAAAACCAAAACCTCTTCAAAACAAACCATAGCATGCCATCGACTAGTACATTCAAAACCCTTTTTATTGATATATATATATATATATAATATGTCTCAATCTTTTTTAAAATAAGGGAGATGCGAGGGTTTTACTAAAATAACTTATTTTTCCGACCTCGTGAGGGTAAAATAGTCATATCCTTGAATGTACAAATTATTTTGGATTCAAACCACTTGG
Source organism: Gaultheria prostrata (assembly GCA_036023075.1). Lineage (NCBI taxonomy): Eukaryota > Viridiplantae > Streptophyta > Magnoliopsida > Ericales > Ericaceae > Gaultheria > Gaultheria prostrata. The sequence continues at coordinate 8,708 of JAXBDA010010132.1, forward strand.
GTTAGAAAAGTAAACTCAACCAACTTTTTAACGCTTCAAACCACGCGCAAAGCGGAGTTTGGTAGCACCCAGGGTAGCCCCATGAAGTTTGGTTTGCTATGAAGTCCCTATTTGAGTGCTCAGTCCACCCTTTGAGCGCTCAAACCAATCTCAAAGCGCTTGAACGCGCCATAAACATTCTCTGCAATTTTTTGACAGTACGCAGGCCACGGTCTGGCTGTGTGTAGACTTGGCAGGCACATTTTCTTGGTCCCCAATTCCCATTTCTTGATCCTCACTCAATATATTTGACCCCCATTCAACCTCTCCTATAAAACCCTCATTTGTCTCTCATAACCACACCCACAATCAGCCATATATTCCTACATTACATTAATTTTTCAATCCTCTCTAACCTCCCACACCATCAAAGTTTCAAGAAATACCCCTAAATACCTTCAAAAATCCTTGTTCAAACTTCAACCTCAAGTTTCAATCTATACACTTTAAAACCAAGTTTTTCAACCCAATAAACAACTACCCAAGTCTTCAAACTTCAAATACCAAGCCTTCAATTGTTTTCAACTCAAATCCCACAAAAGAGCATTGTTCAAGCAACCGAATAGGTATAAATACCTCTCAAACCAACTGTTTTAATCAACCCGAGGGAAGCAAGTGGGTTCATACTAGTCCTTTATACTGGTGTTGAGCTTACTTGGGCTTAAAACGTGTTAAAAACAAGTTTTCAAAGCTCAGAGCCTGGAGACTGCGTAGGGCGAGGGGGGTGCCATAAAACCCTACCCCCCTCGTAACCAAGCTTTTAAACCTAAGTTCTTATAGTGATGACAAACTGGTAATAAAACCTTATCCAAGTTCAAGTTTTATTCCTCGGGTGCAAACCTCAAACCCAAGTGGTGACTCCAAATCGAATTCTTCGAAGGGGTGTCCACACAGCTCAAGAGAATCTGTCAGGCAAGCGTGTTAGGAATATATTTCCACGCAAATGGCTAAGCATACCATGCCTCTTCCCTTCCCAACTCCAGCCAATGATGGAGATTCCATCTACAATCTCTATATATACCCCTCCCCATTTCAAAAACAAACTACTCTTTACCACACACTTCAGACTTCATACACAGAATATACAATTTATATCAGCCATATACTCCCACTCTTTTAGTGAGAGAAAACCTTTAAAAAAAACTTCAAAAATCCTCAAACACTTCGAAACCCTCCAAATAAGTCTTTAATAAACTTCAAAACTTCCATTTCAAACCTTAGCCAAGACCCTCAAATTGACTTCAACCAGCTTCAAGCATCAACAAACAAAAAGAGCATTGTTTCAAGCAAAAGAAAAGGTAGAAAACCTTTCTCAATCACTGTTTCGCACATCCTGAGGGGAGCCACTGGCTCAAGTCAGTTCCCCGTAAACAAAAGATAGGGGTTCAAAATCTCAGTGCCTAAAAAAGGTCCTAGAAAAGGTAGATCCCCCGGCCGTTTTCCCAAAGAAAACAATAAAACCCACCAAGGTCGAAATTCCGGGCGTGACATATTATTTTATACAAAAAAATGTTAATTTAGCAAGACCAAAGCAGAATCTAGCATTACATTATTGATTCGGAATGTTACTTACACCTTCATAATCATGTTTAGCAAGAAAATGATGGAAAATCTGAAAGAAATGCTAACAATCTACAATGTTGATTCGAATGCTTATTTGGCAGTCCAATATGAGCAAAACTATTACTAAAGGAAAACAATGGAAAATTTGAACAAAATGCTAAATAATCTATGACGTTTATCCGAATGCTTAACCTAATAGGAGCAAAACCGTTATTATGAAGTTATTTGGTTATCCTACATTCTTCACTACTCCAAATTAATTTGAACACCCCACGAGTCTCCTGTATCAAACTTTATTTCATCGTAACTGAATTCAGTGTTTTTGTTATGATTTTTTTCTGCATTTTCATGAAGATGACATTGATTTTGTTGTTTTATTTTATTAGTACCTATTTAGAAAAACATTCAGTCTAACAAAATTTTTTTGTCGCCTTTACAATACTTAATTGAAAAAAAAAAATCCCAATTGAGCACGGAAACGGCACGACATAGGCACGAGCATGGCACAACACGACACGGGGTTAGGCGTGCCCATGGGCTAAGCCGGGCTGAGTATATTCTAAACTGGCTGACATTGCACAACATGACTAAAAAATGGATCGGGCTAGGCACAACACGAAGTATGTTTGGCATGAAACTAAACAAGCTGGACCAGCATGACACTGCCCATTTAACACCTCTAGGTGGCAATCATGTAACACCCCGATTATTCGGAAGCATTAATTAAACATTTAAAAAGAAAATTTCAAAATGATTTCAATTGTAAACATTAAAATTTCAAAAGCCTTGTCAATTGGAATCACATTATAACATTTTGAAT
>JAXBDA010010133.1:0-11129 GCA_036023075.1 Gaultheria prostrata
ACAATATTCACGCTCGGTACGTTCGGTCCCTGTGGATTCGATCCGGTCTTACCGGTATTATGCTAACTCCGACACTAGCCCTACGCTTTGGGCGCGCTTATAAATAACAAAGTTGGAGCGAAAGCAAGGACCAATTAAACACAAATGAAAACGTTGGGGACCAAAATCATGCAATTGGAAATTTGGGGACCAAAACTGTGGACACCCCACAAAAATGCTTAATTTAGAAAAGGATTTTTGGACTCGCCACCCGGGTTTATGGACCGAACCCGAGAAACTGGTTGCAAATGACTCTTTTTCCCATAATTTGAAAAAAGGTTTTGCCGGTCTATCGAAATCACGATTTCTCGAGTTCGGGGGCTTGGTTACGAGAGGGGAAGATTTTTAAGGCACCCCTCTCACCTGGTTCTTGAACATCTCTACTAAACATTTTGTGGGATTGATAAAATGCTTATGACTTAACTTTGAGCAAGTAACGGGATATGGGAATGGGAAGTGAGTAAACAACGATAAACACAATGAAAGGCTACGGTGTATGCATGTGCTCGGGATATTTACATGATTGATGATGATGGAATATGAGCATAAACTAATATGAACACCAAACAATGAGTAATAAAGACTGGAATGTCAAAATAACAACAAAAAGATAGCAATAACATCTCAAGCCATTTTTGGACAACACCAGCCTGATCCCATGTACTGGTATTAAGTGCTTAGCAGGAGGAACTCTTGGGTGTTCAAGACTTGTTCAACTTGCAGATTTCTCTTAGTACTGACTTGCAGGAAGTGTAACCAAAGATTTTTCTTTTTGGAAATCTTATCCTTATTGTTTGTTGGGGGAACAATAAACAACAACGAATCAGTTTATGACTTTCTTTTAATCTAAAAAGACTGAGTTTTTCATGCCTTATTAAAAAAAGAAGAAAGAAAAGTAGTATGAAGAATAAAAATAGAGACTAAGAGAGAAAGACTCTGACTGGTCTCGACTCAACCACAACACACACAGGCAACTGTACAAAATGAGCAGAACATGAATAAATAAGAACAAACAACTAACCAGGAAGCCTCCTGAGCGCTCAAGAGGGGTAGGTATTGAGCGCTCAGGACCCCTCTTGGTCTGTGAGTTTAGATGATCTATTTCACTTTTCTGACATTTTTTATGAACCTTGTGACTTCTGATCATTCTGTTTTTAAATGAAATATTTTTCCCTTTTCCCCTTTTCCTTTCAAAATAAGATTATCTCATCATTTTGGAAGAAATCATCATTTACAAGACCTTTTGATGATCATTTGAAGATGATCAAGAAATGATGAAACTATTTTAAGACATATGAACCATCAGAAAAGCCATGCAAAGTGATTGGATGACATAAAATTGATTAGAGACACAAACTCACAAAACTGTCTGAGAGATGGTTGAGCGCTCAAGACCCTAAGGGTTGAGCGCTCAAACATGTTTTAACAGAGGTTTTGAAATCATTTTCTCTAACTTGTGCGACCTTGTGGACTCATAACAAGTATATGGAACTTGTATGAGCCCACTGGTCTCTCTCAGAAAAACCCAATGTTGATTTCACATGCTTTTTCACCTTTAAGCTTGAAAATGGACTTCAAACTAGCATTTTTGGGCTGGTAATGAATGATCAAGGCTGACTTCTGGATTGTTTGTGATGTGTGAATTGTTTTAAGGTGGGATTGATGGGTAATATGGTCTGGAAATTTTGATTTTCTAATAGGCCTAAAAAGTGGGATTTGAGAATATTTGGGTGCTTTAAGGGGAGTGATTAATATGAAATAAGGACTGATGGTGGTGAGTATATGGATTTGGAGGTGATTTCTAGACAGAAAGCTCAATGAGAGGTGGTTTTTCTAAAAGCCCATATGATTTAGGGCTTAAAAATGGAGTTTTGAGATGTTTAAGGGCTTGAAAATGGTGGAAGATGATGGCTATGAATGTGAGAGAGGCCAAAAACGTGATTGAAGGGATAAATGAGAGTATTTGTAGTCTATTGGAGTGTATAAGGGTGAAAGAATCAGCCAAGAGAGAGCAAGAGAGTGGAGATAGGGGTGTATATACATTGTGTACGTGAGAGTGAGTGAGTGAGTGGGTGGGTAGGAGAGTGAGTGTGATGGAGAGGGTTGTGTGCCTAGGAGGAACGTCTAGGAAAGCAGGAGGAGCCCCTTGTATAATCAAAACCCACCTAGAAGATGCTCTACGGAAAAGCCATCTGTGTAGGGGTTGAGTGCTCAAAGGGTACCCTTTTGAGCGCTCAAGGGGACTGCAGAACTGACCAAACTTCGCGGAGCTGCCTCGGGTGCTACCGAACTACGTTTTAGGTGTGGTTTGAAGCGTTGGAAAGTGGTTGAGTCTACTTTTTAACCTGAGTGTTTTCAATGCAAAATAATTTGTACATCCAAGTCTATGACCATTTTACCCTCAAGTGGTCAAGAAAACAAGTCATTTTAGTGAAACGTGCGCATCTCCCTCATTTTTAAACAAATTGAGACATTATGTATCGATAAAAAGGGTTTTGAATGTACTAGAAGATGGAGTAGGCTTGGGTTTGTTTTGAGGAGGCTTTGGTTTAGGTTTTGGTGGGTTTTTGGTGGATTTTGGCGGGGTTTCAAGCGCTTATTCAAACTCCAAAATGTTTTGTTGATCCATCTTCATCATCGGGAACGCCAAGGATTTTCTTTGGTTTAAATCAGGGTGTCTACAAAAAAGCAACGGCGGGCATACATTGGGGACCATAAAAGTAAAAAAGCCGAGTTTGGAGCTTATTTGTAAACTTTGGATTTAACCAATTGTCAACAAAAGGACAACCTATGTCATTTCTAAATTTGTTCGAGTACATAAAGATGTATACTCCCTCCATTCTAAAATTATAGTCAGTATGCCAAATATGACTTTCACTGGCCCTTTCTTTTTATCACCGATAATGAAAAATGCCGGTAAAGGATTTCATTACTAGCATTAATGACAAATCATCGTCAAAAATAATTTTACAGGCAATTTTTTTACCGACGGTAATGAAATAGCTGGTAAACATAACTATTAACGGCGGTAACATGAAACCGCTAATAAAAATAACTATTTATAGTAGTAAACCAAAAAACTGCCAATGATAACAGTGCGATCGTGGGTTCAAATCTCAAGACAAATTTTTTTTAGAAAATACTTTTACTGGCATTAATATGACCACCGATAATAGTATGAAGTTTTTTCTAACATCAATTAGATCACCATAATACTTTTCATGCCGTCGGTTATATATATAGATAGCGGTAGTGAAAACCACTGGTAAACGTATTACCATAGAGATTTTTTGCCTTCAACGACAGTGTTTAACCTCCAATAATAGGATTTGGGTCTTGATTTAATTCCTTTTGGTGGGCTAGCCCAAGTTGAAGTGGGCTCTCTCTCAGAATCACAAAGCAACACTAGGGAGTACATCGATTTAGTTGAAAATAAGGGATTGATATTGATGCAGACCAGGTTACTGAGACTTGATTAAAACGACTGCGGCCCCGTTCGCGGCCCAAAGACATTAATAAGTCACACGGGCCAACTATGGCCAAACGGCCCAGATTCCACATTTTGAAGGGAATTGGTATTCCACTCTACTTTGCCATAGGGCAAACATTACAAAATTTTCAAAAAAAAGAATGAATAGAGGACCTAAACTTAGAAATAAGACACAGACAAGTTGGGGATGAGTGGCCACGACGATGGTGTCTGGTAGCATCGGGAATGGAAGTATGACAAACAGTTGATGAGGTGTGAAATGGTGACATATATTAGAGGCTGCCACTTTGCTTACCCCAGCCAATCATCTTCCCCATAGCCAAGTCCTGCAAAACATAGGAATCCGAGAACAAAATCACACAAGAATGTATGGATTTGCTAACTTTACTAGCAGATAAAAAAAATTGAACGAATCAAAGGCACATGAAAAACATCCTTTAAATTAACATCTATGTTGAAGAAAAGTGTGTCAGTAGAGTTAATGGGTACGGTAGAATCAATGGGTAAATTAACAACTAGGTGTGGTAGGTGGATGAGAATGAATAAATAAAGAGGAATCAGAAGTAATATGGTCCGTAGAACCACTATCTAAAATTCAGCAATTCAAGGAAATGGAATTAATAGAGGGATGATTACACAAACCTGCGATATTTTCATAAACATCATTATTACCCTTGGATGAGTGTGGCGCATTCGCCATGGCTGTAGTCAACTGCTCGTACTACTCGACAGAAAGTCCTGTGAGAGACGGAGTGGAACCATCAGCAATTGTGGTATGTGCAATAGAAGCATTGGATCGGGCACCATGGTGCGGATTTTGGTGGCCTTTTGGTTTAAAATTGGGATCATGAAGTGGGTGCCCAAGTGAAAACCCATGAAATTTATTGCAAGTTTCAATTGTATGAGTATCCTTTTTGCAATATCTACAAAATAATCCTTCAGTATTGGAATTGGAAGAAGAAAATCGCACAGCCGCTTCAATTGAAAAAAATTTGATGAGTGAATTGTTCCCTATTTCTCGTTGTTTCTAGGCTTCTCGAATATCGGGTACTGACTTTAGAAGTAGTATTTGGCCTCAAATGGAATTGTAAGAATCATTGTGTCCCATGCGAACTGCATGAGACGATCCTCATTATGATGTGTATTCTTTGCACTTCATTCACCATACTTATAGCAATCGCATGTGGACAAAGGATGGTATGAGTCTAACTCATCCCCAAACCATGTAGCTTTATAGTAGTTTGCAACTGACATGCTTCCCTGAACATGTGAAGCAATGGAACGCTTGATTTGAAATATCTGAGGTAAATTACCATGAGCGAAACGGGCTTGAAAATCCTCCCAAACGTGTTGGGTTATGGGAGCAAAAAGAACGCTTGGAACAAGATCTGGTGAAACATAGTGAGAAAATCATGAAATCAACATATGCTTAGCTCTTTCCCAGTGGTTGAACTCATCGGGATCGGTTGACTTGGAAGGTTTTTCGAATTTTTCAGTGATAAATCTCAATTTGTTCTTAACAGAAAGAGCAATTTGCATGAACCTGCTTCATGTTCCCCAATTTTCCCCATTAAGCAGTTGGGAGCAAAGCTTGGTGGCGGAATTATCTAAGTGATGGAAATAGTAGCTGCTTGACGGGTCAAGCCCTTCTTTGAGTTTGGGATTGGAAACAGAAGCATCAACATCTCCCATGGTAGGTTGATAGAGAAAATGGAATGTTTTAGGAAAATCAAAAACTGTTTCCAATTCGAAGGTCAAGACAAAGAGGATTTATGGATGCAGATAGTTGCAGCTCCGATACCATGTAAAGTTTAGGAGAACAAAGTATAGGAAAAATATTGCTTGATTTCTAGATTATAATCACAAAAATACATAGCCAATTATATAATAATACAGAGAAGGTAAACTAGGAAAGAATAAATACACAATATTACACCTAAACTAGGAAAGAAATACATACGGGAAGAGCAGTCGTACCGCAAGCCGTATGTTCAGTGATCCAGACCTTCTCATTTCCCGTATCCTTCTTCCAAAGTATTGTTCCAAGGAGAATTTGCTTAATGTGAAAGTGCATTCTAATTCCTCTTGGGCTTGGAAGAGCATCCTTTTTAGTCGAGACCTTATTGCCCAACATATTGCTTGGAAAGTGGGTGATGGGAACACTATTAACCTTTCCCATGACAAATGGATTCCTAACCTTGAAAAGCCATTTATCCATCTAATACCGTTCAGTGGTTTGGATAATCTTAAGGTTTCTTTTCTACTGGAAGAGGGAACAAATGGGAAAATTTGGAATGTGGATAAAGTTAATGAGATTATTCCAAGTTTTCTTGTTAAGGATGTTCTAGCTATTCCTCTGCCTATTACCAATTGTTCGGACCAACTCATTTGGCCATTCCCTAATTCAGGTAAATACAACACCAAGTCAGGATATAGATCTCTATATGTTATCCAAAGGTTGAACCAGAACTCTCTTGACTCTTCTACTTGGATTTTCAATGGTCATAATGTTTGGAAATTGGTGTGGAACCTTGAACTTCCTAAGCGCTTAAAAGTTTTCATATGGAAATGTCTTAAAGGGATCCTTCCAGTTCGAGAGAAAATGGCTCTGTGAATACAACATATTCTAACAACTTGTCCCTAATGTGGGGTTGTGGATGAATCTATGGAGCATTTGTTCTGCCTTTGCCCTCAAACTATTGCTATTTGGGAATCTAGTGATTTGCAGGTTTCATCTTTAGGCATTTCCCAGGATATGTCTTTTATTAATTGGTTGCTAAACTGGATAATTCAGCTCCACAAGGATAAGCAGAGATTCTCCTATTTTATCTTTGTTCTTTGAGCTATCTGGAAAAATAGAAATCGTGTTGTATTCTCAGAAATGCCTTTCAATGTGACATCTACTATTGCCATGGCTAAGGATTCTGCACAATGGATTATTCGTGCCTCAAATTGGATTTCCAAATTGCGAACTTCTCCAAATGCACCCCAACATGACAGGAATCCTTCTTATGTTATTAAGCATTGCCCGGACTCTGATTATGCTCGTCGAATCTGTTATCTCCATGTGGATGGGGCATGGAAAGAGGATAAAGTTTGGAGTAGTATAGGGTTTACAGCTAGCCACCCTAATGGTGTTCTTATTGCAAAACAAACCTTATCTTCATATAGTTCGACGCCTATTCAAACGAAAATTCAAGCATGTTATGAAGCAATTAAATGGGCTATAATGAATAATTACAATGTGGTTTATTTTTTCTCTGATTGTATTAATGCAATTATGCAGATAGCAGGGAGGGCTGAATGTCATCACCATGACACCTTTTTGTTGCGTAACCTGACAGTGGAGGTTTCAAAGCTGTATTTTTGCAGGATCTCAAAGGTTGCGCGCCAGCATGTTCAGCGTGCTCACTTATTAGCTAAGCATGCTCTGGCCTTTTTGCTTGTCACCCAAACACCGGTGACGGATTAGTTTCTGCTCGCCCTGTTGTTTAGTTGTGTTGTTTATCTCGTACTGTCTTTCTATTATGTACTGTCTCTTTGGTGTTGTATATGTTTCTCTTGGGACTTTGTATGGTTGGATTATCTAATGAAATTTCTATCTATTTCTCAATTAAGGATTCTTCAATCATGCCATATCTGCACCAAATCAATTAGATTTTCTTCTAATAATTAGGGTTTGTGCTTTTTACACTCTAAAAATCTTGTGTATTGCACTCATGGTCTTAGCCGGAGGAAGTGAACCAACCGCTGAGAATATGTTTTTTTGGAATAGATTTTCAATGTGGAAGGCGATATCGAGTAAGAACCAACATGTCGTTGTGCCAAGAAAGTGAAGCCCTTGGCGATGAAGAAATTCCCTCGAAAACAATGTATACTGATAGGAGGGCTCTTGCGTGATTCTCCTACCTTCACCTCTTCGGGGTCTAATTCAACATGTAACACGTTAGCCATGTCCTCGGTCGGAATAAGGGCAATGTAACAGGCAATCTAGGGCATTTTCATACGCTAATAGTATGTCATTGCACATGGAACGGCTCTAAACATTAATATGATGCGCCAAACGTAATCAGCTTGGGGCGGCGTGGACCCTAATTGATTGACATCAAATGTAGGAGTAGGGTACACGTTTTGGAATGCAACCAAGACTATGAGTCCAACGACTCCACCGGTCAATATTCCGACCCTTTGCATTACAACGACGACAACTATAAACGATCCCTGAGTCTTCTTATTTGCGTATCCCGACATGATGGACGCAGAAAGTAGGTTATCGCCACCAATGCCAAACCCTAGCCAAAATCGGAGGAAATAGAGAGGGCCCATCGTACCTTTGGTATTACGATGACCGAAAGAAAGGCTGAAGGCGAGGGAACAGAGGATCATGAGCAGCGGGGTTACACCGTACACCTTTTTACTGCCCATTTTGTCACCATGCGAGCTGAAGAAGTGTTGACCGAATTAGGTGCCAACTATTACGACACCGGTCACGGCAATTGAAACATCGGGCGGTAACACACCTAGCTTGCTAGTGTTTGACTTGTAGTAGTATATTGACCCAGTAGTTTAGTGACGATAGAAATGCTGAATAGATCATGTCATCTGTGAAGAAGCCCATACTAACAACTACAATTGCCGTGAAGTGGTACAATTGGGTTTTTGCCACATCAAGGGAATTTAGCACTTCCAACTGTCCTCTCGGCATGGCTAGATTTTGATGTTGATTCTGATATATATGAAGTCTTGTTCCAATAACAATTCTTGAAATATGAATCTTTGGATTAAAGAAGCAAAATGAATATGTAATACTTAGTTCAACAAATAATTCTACAGTTCTTTCTAGCTACTATTTATTTGTTAAATAATTTCAGATAAGATTTCCAACAACTAAGCCGATGAAATTAATAAATGGGTAAAAAGCACATACACCGCCTCATCTATCACTCTTTTTCAGAGACACCCCCTCATCTATAAAAGTGAACATCGAAACCCCCTAATACATAAAAAGTTATCACTTAGCCCCCTTCCTTCCAGTTCAGGCTTAACTACATTAATGGAAGAAAGGTATTTACGTGATTGCCCTTATATAAGGAAGGGAAAACTAACCAGTTTCTTCGACCATGAAAGCTTTGTCGAACAAAGAATAAATATTCAGAAACCACATCAAACACGAATTTTTTTAGAGAGAAAATTTCATCATTTTCTTTTTCAGAAAAATGAGAGGCATATGTGCAAAAACCTTGTTTTTCTTTGTATCACGTCTTCGTACAACTCTCCTATATTTCCCCTTCTAATCTTTCCACAGTTTCCTAGGTTTTGCTTATTATTGGAAAAAAAATAAGAGAGAGAAATACAAAACACCAAAACCTGACTCCTAGTTTTACGATCCAGAGAAAGAGAGACAGTGAGAACCACCACCGGCGGCCACCACGCCATCCCTCCACCAAAACCAGACGATCGGAATATACAGGGGTGGGTCTCTATGTGCGTGTGCTTGGCATCTTCTTTTCCAAGAAGCATGACCGGAGTGCTTGATTGCAGAGACATGAGATGAGCATCTGAAAGCTCCTCAAGACCTCGTATCTTCCCAGGCCACCATGACCCATTCTGCTTCCTCACCCAAAAATTGACGAGGCATCCAGATGGATAGAAAATTACCACCACGTTCGGAGGAGGAAATAAGTGGTAAAGCTAAGGTTTCCATTCAAATATGGGGAATATCAATTTGCAATGACTTTGTGAAAAACAATGGATTTCATAAGCTCTTGAACTGAGAACACGAATTGATTATCCTTCCAAAATCGACAGTAGATATGGACTGATAAAATGTCGAGCTTGAGGTTATGGTTAGGGTTCCAAATCAAAATGGGGGGAATTTCAATTTCCAGGTTGAGGTTAGGGTTACGGTTTCAATTTCAATCGCTCAGCGCAAGATTCTTTTTCTTTTTTTCAAATGGAGGGTATAATTGGTTTGTTTTTCCATTTTTCTTGTCAGATACGGGTCATGTGACAATTTTCTATCCAAATATTGGACGGAATTGGACGAAAGGGGGTTATGTGATAACTATTTATAGATGAAGGGTCTCTATATTCACTTTTATAGGTAGGGGAGTGTCTCTGAAAAAGGTTGATAGATAGGGGCAGTGCCAGAATTTTTGGTTAGCGGGATAAAAAATTACATCTACACGCATGTTATTTTTTCTTATTTGCTCATGCAAAAAAATAACTAAATTAAGGAGTAGTTAACTATGACGTATATTATTGATTACATGTAAGTGCTTTATATGGTCGCAATGACTTATTATATTTCGAAAATAATGTGCGATATCAGCCTCCGCCCATGTTGATAGATGAGGGGGTGTACGTGTTTTTGCCTTTAATAAATTGATTAACTACCCCATAACCTCCTCCCCATAAAAAAAAAAAAGCAACAAAATTTATGAAAAAGTTACTCCTACATTCTAAGCTATAAGCATAAAGGAATTACATTTATGTAAGTCAAAATGAAGACCGCAACGCGTATAGCAAAATTTATGAAAAAATTACTCCTACCTTCTAACCCAAGTATAAAGGAATTAGATTTTTTAAATTTTCGTCATAGGCACCAAAAACAATGCAATAAGAAACGACTTGTTGAACTGCGTGTTCGACTCGATTTCGGCGTACGTGATTCTACCGTAGGCCAGACACAGTACTACTTAATCAAAACTGAACAGTCATTCTTGTTGAGAATAATCTGACTAAAGTACTAAACTAAGGGGTGCTCAAAAAACATTTCGAAAAAAATTATGATTGTCCAGCCAAAGGTGCCAGTTTTTATATAATAAAAACAAATATTTTGGTCGGCAATTTTTTTAATTAATCTTTAAAATTTTAAATAGAAAAAATAATAAGGACCCCTCTTTTTCTTTATCTTCCGATGTTATCTGGAATAGGAAGTCTATTTTATTTGAGAGAACTCGTAAAGCGACGGATATAGGTGCCACGTTGGGCATTAAATTTGGAGAGCGGAGAATTTATAGTTCAAAGAATTTCGTTGAAATGGAGGAGATCGATCGAAATAACGGAAAGGATCAGTTGATGATTTAGAGGAAGCCGTGGACTTGGAGAAAGATTATGGCTTCGAGAACTCTTTCTCTAAAATTTTAATCCGAGGTTTCGGTGGTTTGTGGTTTGTTCTCTTGGTTTTAGGTTTTGTTTCCTTCGGTTTGTTCGTGGGGGTTTATTTTTGTTCCTATGGATTCAGGTTATTTTGGTATTAGGTTGTTTTAGCGGGTGCACGGCTTAGTTTTGTTGTGGTCTAATTTTTTTCAATATTTAATATATTGATTAGTTTTGCCGATCAAAAAGGAAGGAAAAAAAAAGGTGCCAACATGTTGAAATTTTTGGTTTTTGGTTGTGATGCCGGTGTACCCTTAACCCTTGATCGAATCTTTATCTTCAGAGATTGATATTTTTTTTTTTTCGCTGAGCAAAAATAATTTTGGACTAATTATTCATTTCTCCTCATGGTAAAAACCTAAAGGGACAATAATAACTAGCAGTTACAAAATTCATTTAGTATGTAGCACTACAAATGTAAGCATTTTTTGCATTAATA
>JAXBDA010010134.1:0-11127 GCA_036023075.1 Gaultheria prostrata
CTTAATGGTTACGGAGACGGGGATACTGCTGTGCACGGGGTGCATAGCAGGTGCTTGGCGGGCAAAAAACGGCGCCATTTTAAGGCTCCAACGCACTGGAAAAAAAAACAGTCAAAACGACGTCGTTCTACTTAAGTCAAAACGGCGTCGTTTTGCCTTATTTTTTATATCAGCTTAGGAAACCATGAAACGACGTCGTTTCATTTAAGTCAAAACGGCCAAAACGACGTCGTTTTGACTAAAAAAAATTTCAGCTCGTTGGGGGCTTAAAACGACGTCGTTTTTGGCCCGCCAAGAACCTGCTGTGCACAGGGTGCACAGCAGTATCCCCAAATCCTAATGGTTACATGCAACATTTCTGATTACCAAATGATATGAGCAAGGATTGAGGCAGGACTTTTACGCTAGTGGGCCTTCAAATGACATAGGGAAAATGATAAGTATCCCGGAACTGAAATCAATAGTTCAGATAAATATCCAAATGAATCGGAACTATTGATTTTATTATCAGGGTAATTTTTTGATATCTAGCATTGCTAAATGAACCACTGATGGTGGTAGTCTGGTCGGCAGGGTGCCTAATGCATGCACAATCTCAGGGGAGACTCAGTTTCGAGTCTACCAATGGCAAGGGATTGTAACTTATACCCACTTGTGCCAAGATGGTTCTGTGGCGACAGCTGTCTTCACGGACAACAACTATGGCTCAAACCGGACATTCCACTGGTGGATTGGGAGCCCTATGGTCATGCCCAAGGAGTGAAGGAGTTGCTACACTGGTTGCCTCCTCCCACCTGTCTTGTAGTTAAAAAAAATTTTGTTAAATGACAAATTGAAATAAGTTGGGCAATGCGCATAGATTCTGTGCACAAATAACTTTGTGGGACCCACTTCGGGTCCCATACAAATTATTTGAACCATACATTAAATTTTAAAATATTTTTTCGTGTGTTCTAGGGAAATAAAAGCTCAATTAAATAACTGTACGTACTTGATCCAATCTTTCAAATCTTTATTTAGAATTCAAAACTTACAGTTATCCAATTAGAACAAGCACTTACGGTTAAAAAAAACTGATTAATTGGTTACTCAATTGAGCTGCTAACTATAAGTGCTGATTTTGGCTGAGTTTCCATTATGGTGTTTTTCGTGTTTTGGTATTTTCGACGGTATTCTTGGTATTTTTTCACAAGTTATCTCCTTACACACATCATAAAAATATCATGTAGCAAAAATAACATTTATTTTTTACTATATCGGAAGATGATATTTTTAGTAGAAACTCAGCCATTGTGAACACTGAGGGGGTGTGTCACTAACTTGGTTTTTTTGGTTTTTGATTTTTTTATGTGAGAGCTCGAAAAATACGTTGGCTTTCTGTGATTTTTTATGTGATGTATTGTGAGGGATGACCTGCCTCGAAAAGCGCAATAAGCTGATTTTTGATTTTTTAAGTTAATGGAACGGGGCCTGAAAGTTGATTAATTGGTTGAAACATTTTCGGAAAAGGAACACCAATATTGCCATGAAACGATGTCAAACCGTCGCACTCAGCACTGTGTATGGTGGGTGATGATCGATGATTCAAAAGTACAATCAAATTTTGCCCCAACGTTTTGCGTGTCAGCGAGAACTTGCCCTGGAATGATTCATTTGCGCGTAGCTTCGAGGTTTGGATGTCTTCCGGTGCTTCCTCAAGCTTCGTTCGGGCCGGTGTTAGCTTTCGGGGAGGCTGTTCTGAGGGTGGAGATTTCATTTGATTTACTGCTCATGGTTTGAGCTGGGCTCCTCTTTGGGGGTGTTCTACTGCTAATTTTCGGACGGACCATAATACCTTCACCTAGTGTCGGTCTGCTTTAGTGCAGTATGTGCCGTGGAGCTTGTATGCCCATCTGGGGTTTGCTCATGTCTTCATTTTGATAGTTTTGGCTCACTCCTGTATTTTGCATTGAAATCTTGTAGATGTTGGATGGCGTTTTATGGAATTGATAATTTCTCATTGTCAAAAAAAAAAAAAGTCAATTTCTCTTTTTAAATTTGTACTTTATTACAGTATAAGAAAATCATCAGTAAACCACCCGTGTGGTCGCACTCCTTGGCCCACACGGCATCCCTCTTCATAGTTTCGTCTTTACTGGGCCGACCTGACTTTCTGTGGGCGAAAATCAAAGATGAGAAACTTTTGAGTTTGTATTAACAAAATATTCTCTCCGTTCGGATTTGTTAGTCCGTTTTGAGGATTTCAATTTTCTTTCCATTACCTTTTGAGTTTGTTCATTTTTCCCTACTTTATCCTTTGACTTTTGAAAATGAATAAATATTTTGGTAGTTGAAAAAATATATTTGTGGACAAATAAATCCAGACAGAGGGAGTATAAAATATGTGGATTCTATAATTAAAAAAATAAATATTTTATCAAAAGAAAACAAGAAAAAATTTCAACCAATTCTTGAAAGCATCAATTAAATATCACTTATCCTGGAAAAATAAATAAACAATACACGATTTCAAAAGACTCACTTAAATTAATATCACTATTCTAGAAAAAAAAAATGAACCATACCCAATTCCAAAAGACTCACTTAAATATCATTATTCCTTTAATAAATTTTCAAATATTTTTTTAATATCATTTAACCTGTTCGCATCAAATAAGAAATTCGAAACATTCATCATGTGCATCTTTTCTTTGATCACCAAAAGAGAATATATATATATAACTCGACAAAGGGTACATCGAGAAAAGAAGCCACACCCAAACACAGAGTAAGGAAAGGGAAAAAGCAAACCAATCCAGGGAAAAGCCAGAAGGAGCGCGAACGAAAGGGAAAAGAACATGAAAGGAAACAAAACATGCCATCTGGGCTAAAACTGAGATTTCCCACAAGCTTCGTAAAGAGAAACAGGATGTTTAATACTTTTGTTACAGAAATCGTCATGTAGTATGTTAGATTTTGGGATAAAGTAAAAGCGTCATTTACTTTTCCCACAAGCTTCTCTGCATCGTTCCAATTTTATTAGATTTTTCAGAAAAAAAAAAAAAGAAAGAGATAATATGGAGGCCTAGCCCCTAGAATCATGTTGTTAAATTTTGCATATCTAAAATAGGGTTTTTTTTTTTTTTTTTGATTAGCAAAGAATTTACTAATAATCATAAATGTCAAGACGAATATATACAACGATTAAAGGGGTAAAGCAAAAGGTATCACAACTTGACCTACACATCACAACCATATTGGCACTCATCGCTCAAGCCCCGGGGGAAGGATGGCAAGATGCCACCCTAAACCCCATGCAAAGAAGGAAATATAGGTTATACTAATTGAGTTTTGAAGAGGGTCACCCAAATGTTTAGGTCAAATTTTCGAGCGAACTTGTGTTTCTCAAATTTATAATCCTGTCTTTAATGAAACTTCTAGAAAAATTAATCAGGCTTATTTGCAATGCGAGGCTGGACAATAGAGAGCCATCCTTGTATAGTTTGCTCGCCAAAAGTGTTTTTATATGGGTAAATTTCACTGACTCCCCTGAGGTTTCTGACAAATGTAGCCACCTCCCCTGAGGTTCTGGTGAATACAAGTAACGTCCCCTACTTTACAAAGTATTACTCAGATTCCCCCAAGATGTAACTTTTTTCTTTTTGGATCGCCCCCAAGATTTAACTTCCGTTAACCTAGCTAGCTGATGTCATCGCTTTTCACCCCGAAAATACCAAGAATACCCAACAACTCCTCATCCATGCTAATTCAAAAGAAAGTAATTAAACCCCACTGTCATATGATTAATTGGGTTTTTATCATATTTATAATCAAAGTTATAACTTCACACTTTTAAATAACCTATTAAAATAAAAATTATTTATGTAACTTGGTCCATTGTTTTTCTATTTGGAAGGCAAAGAAGATATTTATTCAATCTTTGGAAACAGATTACAAAGATTAAAGGAAACCGAGGTAAAAATGCATCACTATGTGAAGAAGAATCCCAACTATGTTGGCATCTAACCACACGATAAATTATCGGGTTATTGTATCCTGGAGGGGACAAGTCAGAGATTTTCTACTGCACCAGTTTATTCTATAGAGGGCTTGAATCTTCTTAAAGAGAGAGAGATTTCCGTGCCTCAGCCAGTTAATTTGTCCATTGTAATTGTAATTTTTGGTGTTTATTATTGCAATATCACCAACAAATTGTTTGCATGATTCTTCCTGCTCGATTAAAACATGGATCCAAGGATTTGATTTAGAAATGACTTTAGAGTTTTATGATCAACGAATAAGGAGAATGGATTAGGGAATTTACAGTTATGACGAGAAAGGTATTAGGCACCCCACATTAGCTTTGTTGTACT
Source organism: Gaultheria prostrata (assembly GCA_036023075.1). Classification (NCBI taxonomy): domain Eukaryota; kingdom Viridiplantae; phylum Streptophyta; class Magnoliopsida; order Ericales; family Ericaceae; genus Gaultheria; species Gaultheria prostrata. Next base: position 4,353 of record JAXBDA010010134.1, read on the forward strand.
CGTCTAGTTTAGCTCGCGCTGGTAAAATCTGGTGCTTGCGGCAAGTGGCTAGGCAGACATGGTGCGGGGAATAATATCTGATGTCTCTCAAGTGAAATCCGGCGTCTCTTCCTAAATACAGATTTGCTCTGTTTTATTTTTTCTTTTTCATTTTCTTTTCAGGCCATATGGTAGGAGAATTGCATACTAAGGTAGCAGGAGTAAGCGGGCAGAAGTTACTGCCATTAAGGGCGAAGTTGAACCCTACACCTCACTTGCGGACTTGAATGGATCAAGCTAATACTTTCATGGATAACAAAGTCAAGAAACTCTACAAATTAAACGATTTTGATCATTGCAGTGGATTCGGAATGAGCCCACGAAGACCCAAAATTGGATCAGACAAGACACAGAAAAAACTGTACCGAACCTCTGTCCAACAAAAAGTTCCAATTCCAATCTTCGGTTCATCCACCACACAAGAAAATTGAGTAAATTCGAATACCATTTTGTTTAGCCTAGACACAGGGAACTTGAGAAAAATAGCATAAAACAGCTAGTGGAATTTTCTTTCACTTCTGATTACATGGCATGACTACTACTAACAGCAGAAAACGAACAAAAAAGACGAGCCAATTACCCTTTAAATGAGAATGAAAGATAAGACTAACAACTTATTTCATCCACATAAAATACCCAAAACACCATATGTATAATCAATGGAAAGACAAATATACGATACTGATGAATTAAACTGGAGCCGTCCTAACTTCCCGGCTAGCTGCTGTTTCTTCGTCATCTTCGTTCTCTCGAGACATTTCCTCCAATGATTTTCCATTCGATTCGGGCACCAAGAAAGTAAACAACACGCCCAGGAGATTAACCCCGCCAAGAATGAGGAGAGTGTTCTTCACACCAATACCCGGTGGATACCCTTTGTCTGTTTTTTTTGGATCTTTGCTTTGACTCATGTATAAAAACCCGAATGCCCCTACGATTGCCCCGGCCTTGCCTGCTGCTGCCGATATGCCATGGCACGTGGACCTCAGTCTCGCGGGGAAAATCTCTGCCGGGACAACAAAAGTAGTGGCGTTTGGACCGAAATTCGCGAAGAAGAAGGTGAGTGAGTATATAATCACGAACCCGATTCGGTTGTCCGGGCGAGTCCAGTGGTTGTAAGGGATAGCCAAGGCAAACATGAAGACTGTCATGAAGAAGAATCCCATCAACTGAATGGCGAACCTCCCAATTTTATCGATGAACGCCACGGTGAACCAGTACCCGGGCACTGTGCTGCAGAGAGCAATGAGGGTTTGAGCCCTAGCAATCCAGTAAACCTCCCGTATCGCGTTCAACGTTCTCGCATCGGGAATCCACCCTATGGCGGTAAAGATGTCCTTCTGGAAAAGATTTTGGCTGTAGAAAGCAATGTCTAGCAAGAACCATGTGCTGGTCGTACCAAGCAAGTGGATCCCGTGGCGACGAAGAAATTCCCTGGAAAACAAACCGAATGTATTGCCCTGCTCTTCGACCTTTTCTTGTTCTGCTTCTAGGTCAACCTGTAACACTTTGGACATGTCTGCAGCAGCTAGTTTGGCATTCTTGGCGACTAAGGCGGTGTAACGGGCAGTTTCGGGCATCTTCATACGCCAGTAGTAAGTCATCGCAGCTGGGATAGCGCCAAACATAAGAATTATGCGCCAGACATAATCGGCCTCCGGGACAGTAGATCCAAGTTGGTTTACTGCATATGTCGGGGCAGGAAACCTGGCGTTGAAAGTCGAGGAAATGATAATCGCAACCACCCCACCGGTCAAAATCCCAAAGCCTTGCATGGCAAACACCGCTGCAATGAAGGCTCCACGGGTTTTCTTGTTGGCGTACTCTGACATAATGGTGGCGGAGAGAGGGTAGTCGCCGCCTATGCCAAAACCTAGCCAGAACCGGAAGAAACAAAGTGTAGCCATCACACCGTTAGCGCTCTTGCCAAAGGAAAGGCCAGAGGCAATCGAGGCAATGACCATGAGCATAAGGGTCATGCCATAGACTTTTTTCCGGCCCATCTTGTCTCCGAGCCACCCGAAGAAGAGTTGGCCGGCCAGGGTACCGCAAAAGGCAACCCCATTGACTGCAGCCGAGATGTTAGGGGGCAGAGTCCCCGGTTTAGCATCGTTCTGGTCGTGGTAGTATATGCGACCGAGCAATTTCGTCACCAGAGAGATGCAAAACAGATCGTAGGCATCGGTGAAAAAACCCATTCCAGCAATTACAATGGCAGTGAAGTGGTACCATTGGGTTTTGGCAACATCAAGTGCATTAAGCACTTGTAACTGGTCATTGGCCATGGCTGCCTTTGTTTGGAACCTCTTTCAGAGTGCTAACTGTGCTTGTACCTTAAATTTCCTGGGAAAAAGGAATAGAGGAGATTAGGTAAGATATTTTTCAAGGTTAGATGGTGACTTGGCTCGACCTAGATAACCATTCAAATATGTGGTAGTTAAGGAAAACTAAAAGATTAGATGGTTCAGGTGAAGACAAAGGAGAGGATATTTTTTCCATCTGTTTTCGAAACCTCTAATTCAAACATGGCGGTTTTATTTTCAAATTTGTTGATTCAAGCTTGGAGAAATTTGCAAGTACGATGTATAATTATAAACATGACTCACATGAGAGATCAAGGAAAACATGTTAAAGCAACTATGATGTACAAACTTGACTCACATGAGAGATGAAGGAAAACATGTTAAAGCAATGTAGAGAAGAATATTTTTAAAGTCAACAGACTGCAAATTTCACGTTTAGGGTGAGTTTCCATCACGGTATTTTTGGACTACAAGTTTCTGATTAAATCGGTTGATGTATGTGACGAGAATGACTATCTGATTTGACAACTTGTAGTCCACAAAATACGAAATACCGTATTAGAAACTCAGCCTTAAAATTATCAGTGGCGGAGCTATAATTTTAGCTCGGAAGAGACCTACTTTGAAGGCATACTATTATCCCAACAAGAAATGCTATGGGTACACCACTAAGCTAATATGGTGGATGAATAGAAATCCCCCACCCCAAAAAAATGGATTTCTCCTCATCAGACACATCAACTTGGTGTGCATATATGTGTGGTGTACCCAAAGTTTTTTCCATCCATGAAGTTTTCTGGACTCTTACCGACCCACCTAGATGATCATAACTATTCACCTTAAAAGTCCATCCAGAATACCAACTCTGCTAAAATAATTATGTTAATTACACGTCGAGAAATACATGATGGCAAGACATCTAACTTGATGTAATTGGATTCTTGTTAAGTCTCCAAGAATACTATCTTATAATATAAATGAGCTTCGAAAACATATTATTAGACGAAATCCGATAAACCTAATTTTTTACGGGGTCGATATTTTTAACAAGATCCAATGGTAGACGTTTAAATCATCAAAGTGGGTCCTGAGGAAGGCCACAATTTGCCCAACAAGTCGCATCATCCTAAGAAATTTGGTATGATTCCAAAAAAAGGCTCTCTCAGTTTCCTTGATATGGGGCCCTTTTTAACCAAACTTCTGAGATTGTTCAATCATGCTTTTTTGGATCAATCTCGTCTGTTTTTGTACCCTCCTCTGCTACGTAAAGCAGGACATGATGACCGATATGAAATGCAATGCTGAAAGAAAATCAGAGAAAAGTGTTCCAACGTAACAAACAAAAGCATGTGAACATACATCACACCTAAGAGCATCCTCATCAGGGGGAGGCAAATGCCCCTAATAGGTATTTTGTTGAGCCAAAAAGAAAAAAGGACTCCAAAATCAGCCTCAACAATTTTTTTGCAAATTGTAACTTTGCTACAGTAACCCGGTATTTGGGTAGAGTCACTGTTCACTGGTTAAGGATTATTTTAATAATTTTTTTTTTTCTCTCTCTCTCTCTTTAGTTAAAGTAGTGTTTTTTTTTGAGGAAGTAGGAGTAAAAAGAAAAAATAGTTTAATATAGTGAAGTTAGAATAGAGAGTCTGATTTTTTGAGTTTTTGAAAAAGTGACTTGCTAATTTGTAAAAGGTGTTTTTGAGGTTAAATTTGGTCCAATTTTTGTTGAGGCTGATGAGGATGCTCTAAGTACAAATCTAATATCCTAGAAAAGATAAAAACTAAAAAGCAAAGCGAGTTACAGTCTCTCGGGCTGAGTTTCCACTAGAGTAATTTTGACATTTTCGGTATTTTGTAGTGTTTTGGCACAAAATATTCTCCTCATACGCATTAACTGATTTAACAATATATAATATCAAAATATCAAAAATATTAAAAATACAGTACTGAAAGCTCACCCACACAAGTCTAACATGAGATTGTAGCAATCGGGAAACAAAAATATCTCTCATGATTATATCCAACTTTATTTCCCATTGGGAAAAGGTAAAAAGAAAATGTTACATCAGAGGGTTGTTGCTAAAAAAGAAAGAACGCTTTTGGCAAATATTATCCAGAAATGACCTTTTCTTTTTCTTTTTCGTTTGAAATTGTATTCATTACCACAGGAAATATTTTTTGAGAATATCCAAGACATCGCTTGTCGTGCTTTTCTACAAAGTTGATTATGGTGGAAAATATTTCTACAAATACGTTTCGAATAAGTATTCACAAAAATAAAACTTTTGCAAAATAGCAAACTAATCAAGGTGTACGTAAATTTGAACACGTACGTACAAAAATTATAAGAAATTTGTGTGCCTGTCTTTACAAATGAAACCAAAATACAAAAATCACACCCAACAGATCAAATTCGCCGTTTTCATTTATTTCTCGCAACCATTGAAACTATAAATCGCATACGAAGTTGAACAAAATGCATGTAACTCCGGGATTAATTCAAAACACCAAACATAAGAAACAACATTTAAAGGTCAACGGAATCTCGTAAACAAAAATCCTCCAATAAACATTAAATCAAACATTCGTCAGATTTTCCAGTCCACCAGATCTTTACTACACAAATTCTTATTAAAATACACCCAAATCGTAGTCATTAAACGCATTAATTGCAACAAAATCACAAAATTATGCTTAAAAAATCATCGGAATAAAAGGGGGTACAAATAAAAAAAAGAGAGAAATTCATGGGGTATCCTACCTGAGTAGTGCTGATTCAGAAACTGCTGAGACACTTCAGAAGAATGAACATTTGCGCAGAGAAGGACGATAGATATAGCAAACGCAAAATATGTGAATGAGAGAGAGTTTTAGAGAGAGAAGAACTTCAGGGGAGGTGCTATCCAAGAATTTCAGGGCAGTATTTATAGTCTGTTTTAGAGAGAGAGAGAGAGAGAGAGATTTGGGTCCGTACTTCTCGTAGTGAAATTGCATAGGAACCTCATGGGCTGCGGAATCATTTCGGAGAATATCCTTTTGTATTCCCCGATATACGAGGAAGCTTCCTCTGTTAAGATTCTGACACGTAAGCAGTTGAATTTGTTTTCCAGTTTTGATTTGTGTACGTGGCATGATCGTAATGGTTGGTTTAGTGAACCACATGGTCAGGTCTTTTGGGGGCCCAGTCAACGGTGGCAGCTAGCGGCACGTTCGTACTCCTCTTTATTTTGCCTGCTACAAATTGGTACTACTAGTGTTATTTGTTGACTCAATGTTATTTTTTCAAAATTAAAACATTTACTAATATAGTGTTATCCCAACCAACACCAGTGGTGGCTTTCAATGAGGTGAAGCTGTTGAATAATTGACGTAGAGCATTGTACTTATTTCTTAATTGTTCTTTGGGTATAGGGGTACTCCGTCAATTTTTTCAATTCACTCCTAATCCTTTTCCAAGCCTCCCCTTTCAAAGTACCAGTTTCTCTACTCTTTTTTTATTTCACCTCCTCGTCCATGAGTTGAATGAAGATTTTCTCATTTCTAACTGCCCATACATCACTAGTGCTTCCACCAACCTCCATAACATCATCATGTTCCATTTCCTGTTATAATCAGCATATGAGCATATGAGTAAGAGTAGCAATAAAAATTAAAGATGCTTTAGACATCAAAGTGTACGAGCATATCAAGGTTGGAAAAGAACGTTATTTGAATCATCCAAACACAATAGGAACACAAATCTCTCTCACACGGCTCACACACCTCTCTCTGACTCTCACACACTGATTCAAATTAACACATACACTGTATCTCCCTCTAATAGAAAATAGGAAATTCCAACACTCACACTGACACATCACATACACATACAGATTTGTCAATTGAAGCTGATTAATAAAACGTTTTTCAATTTCAGGACATAAACTTCAAAAGCTGAAGAGAACCCAATTGAAATTCAGTCACAAAATCACAAACCCTAAAGAGAGAGAATTTTAGATGACAAAGGCGAAGCGAGAGACAGAGATCGTGCGATGCAAGAGAGAGATTTCGTAGAGAGAGAGAGAGGGCCTTACCAGAGGGACGGTGGGTTTGGAGGCGGTGGATTTGGAGGATGGAGAAGACGATCGGTTTTGGCTGGAGAGAGCGATCGTTTTTTGTTTTGACGGGGGCTTCAAAAGTCGAGAGGAACCTGTTTTTAAAAACAAGGGAAAATACCTTTTTTTAGTTTTGAAAATTTCCAGAAATTTTGAAAACGTTTTTAATAAACACAAAACATAAATATATTATCAAACATACTTTTGTTTTTAGTTTTGAAAAAATATGAAAACAAAAACAAAAAACAAGAAACAAAAACGTTACCAAACACACCCTAATATATTGCAAGTCAATTCTGATGGTTTCTTTTATGTGCTTTCAGTAAATGAATCGTG
>JAXBDA010010135.1:0-11122 GCA_036023075.1 Gaultheria prostrata
AGAGCTAGGCTAATTAACAATAATTTGGTCTTTACCGAAAAAAAATTACTTTACCGAAAAGAATTAAGAGGAATTTGATCTTCTCCTTTATAAATGAGCAGTGTAACTTTTCCTCCCTTGTATTTTATTGGATCGACTCTTAACTCAGTTAAATAAGAAGTCATCTCTTTATTTCTTTGATCGTCTTCATCCTCGCAACGGCGCGTGAACCACACAACGAGAGTGAATCTGACTCTCTGAAATACGCAGCCTGTGAACGGCGTGGGATCTCTAGACAACTCCATTTTGAGACGGGTCTGGTGGGATTCGGATCGTCTGGATAAGTGGAACACTACTTTGGTCTCACAAAATTTTTCCGAGCAGTTTTTCGATTCTACAATTTGGAGAAGAAACGGGACAGAGAAGAGTGGTAGTGGTCGTTATCAAACGGGTGGAGGGGCGTTCGCGGGGGTAAGGAGTCGCTAGGGAGAGGAGAACACCAGGAGGTGCGAAGGTATAGAGAGAGAGAGCACGTGAGAGAGAGGGGAAGAGAGATCCCAATTGAAGTTTAAATGAGGGGCATATCGGTCAGTTCATGCATTCTATTAACGGTGTTAGTCATTTCATATTGCGAAATAGATGAGGGGGTGTGATTGATGGGTTTTAAAGATGAGAGGGTGTATGTGTGGATGAGTGATAGATGAGGGGGTCTAGGTGATTTTAACCCTTCAATCTATAATGCAGAAAATATGCAATATGGATCTCGTTTGATAGAAATTAATGAGTTCTAAAATTCAATCTTTTCAAAAGTATATAATACATTATAGATTGAAAGTTGTAGACAATTTAAAAATAAAATCAAAAAGTAAAAATGGACACTTATTTCGGGATGGAGGAAATATATAAACTCCATATAAATGTCTTATAAAGAAAGATATTGGATACGACGTTGGGAAAGCCCAAAACCACTAAATTATTGATCAATTTTCAGGGCTATTCATGAGATTGACCTTTGGGTCACTCAAAAATAGTTTCTGTTTTTTTTTTGTGTGGAAAGTCACGTGTTATGATTAATTTATGTGTACTTCAAATAATTTTTGATGCATCAATTTAACCGTTTATTAGCAGAGGTCCTGATTAAAGCAAGAACAAAATTCTATTTTTGTATGACCTAACCACAATACATTTTGAGCATATACTTTGTGAAAAATGTTCCACGTCTGACCATATTTAATACTCCCTCCGTTCCTAAATAAAAGACCTACTTTCTCTCTCTTGCCATTTTTTAAATCAAAAAATGAAATACTTCCGACTATCATTTTTTGAATTTTTTCGCATCGAATTAAAGTAGTCGACAAGTACTTTAATTCTGTGCGAAAAAATTCAAAAAATGATACATAGAAGTACTTCATTTTTTGATTTGAAAAATGACACGACTTTTCGTAGTGGACTGTTATTTAGGAACGGAGGGAGTAATTGATATTGTATTCATTATATGGGCATTGGCCACACTCACATGTGGTAATATTTTGAACGGCAATTTTTTTTACTAATTTTTAAAAATAAATTACAAAGATTAAAAAAATCTAAAACACAAGACGTCGCGATGGAGAAAAATGCAACCACAAAAAAGGCAACTCCACACTTTGACAATTGAATGCCGCCAGGACCCGATGGGGGAAAAAGATTCCATGAGGTGGTGTAGATAGTAGTGTCAGATAGTTTTCCAAATGGCATTACAATTCGTAACCAATGCCGCATTCAAAATACTTTGCTACTCAAAGAAAATCTTTACTAACCACTTTATTTTCTTATAATAAACCGAGACAGAATTTGTAACTTGTCTTACATGCATCTACTTCCCCAATCTTATTCTACTATCCGAACTAAGCAACAGGGAGACGAACGTGGTCCAAGCAGGGTTTCCCCTCAAGTTGACGATCCATATAATCCTTATACTTCATGGGCAAGTATGCGGACGGACGACCGCTTTCACCCTCTGTCAGCTCCGGTGCCGGGCTAACCACAGTGTCAAGTGACGGTCCAAGTGGTACGGCTATGGATATCCTTGTTGCTTTGCTGTTCACAACTGCTCTATGCTTGATACTCTTGTACCTCCCATTGCTCAGTATCTGATATGAACAAAACTCAAAAGTATGAGCTATATAAAGTACTGATTTCAAACTCGTAAACTAGTTGAATTAGCGTGTCAAATTCGCAAGTGAATTTATGTCATTTTTAGTTCAATTACTCTTTATCTAATAAGTCATTTAGGATGAGCGGTATTGAGAGCTGGCTAGTAGGGGCGATCGCCTCTCTACAAGAAAAAAAAACACCTCTAATATTATATAGAAAAAAAAATTCTTATGTATTATATAGGCTCGTCCTTGTAAAGTATTTTGGGAAATAAATTCGCCCATGAGAAGTGAAATTCTGGCTCTGTCTCTATGTCTAGTGCTACTACATATGAAAAGAGATTGAATTTACCTCAAGGTGATCGCCAGTGTTAACAACAAAAGAGTTGGGAAGTGGATTCACATTAAACCACTTTCCATTGTGCTGAATTTGAAGGCCTCCAATTTCATTCTCAATGAGTAGGGTTAAAAGCCCATGATCAGTATGTGCAGGGATGCCCATTGCAAGTTCTGGTTGTGGGCACATCGGATACAGGTTTGCTGCAAATATTTGAAAACCTGACTCCAAATTCATTGCCTTGTCTATGTAGGATTGTTCAAATCCTAAGCTTTCTGACACCCCTTTGAGCAGTTCCTTAATCACTTCTCGGGTTCTTTTGGTATATTCTTGTGCAACCTCACTACAAAATTAAATATTCACACGATTTACCCATTTTCTTTGGTTTCTAAGCTCGAAATTGGGAAAAAAAAAAATGTAGATAGGTAAAATGAATACTTTAACTGTTTTTTCTATTTATAAATGCACTCTGAAATTTTGTATTCTAGTACTTAATTAATACTTACATAATTTTCAAAACACAAATGTGGCCGGGTTGTGCACGAAAATTGCTTTGCTCATTAAAGAAAAGAATTATATGGTGGGTTTCGGTAACAAAATTTATTTTGATTAGTACCTGAAACCTTTGGGCTTGTTGGGAAAGTTGAACTGAGGTTGGCCATAAACCTTCAAGAAATCCCTCCAGAAAAAGAATTTCTCAACCTTAACATCAACCCCTGTTCCGAACCTAATCGGCTTCCAAATGTCTTTCCCTTCAAATTCCATCTTCTCTTCCATTGGCAGATTGAAAAATTGGTTACACCCATCCAGAACTTCCTTCATCAAGCTCTTCGACACTCCATGATTTACCAGCTATTCCGAAAAATAAAGATCAAACGTTACAAAAAAAAAAAAAAATCGACTGATGCGTTCACTTTAACCCCAGTGAATTAGTGGTCGACACGTCCATACACTTCTAACCTATTAGTTAATCAAATAGTTATAAGGTCGAGATTTTTCTTTATGGGATAAGGTCAACTAATTTAGGTCTCTAGGTCTGCCATTTCTGATGCTTTTCGGTTTTGATTTGATGGTATGGTTTTGCAGCAAACCGTCCATGTAGCTCCTCGGTTCTTTGGGGGGGGCACTGTTTGAGTGACACTCTGAGAGCAGCCACTTGTGCATATTGCCAAAGGTTAGGTCTGTCTCCAATTATTCCCCACTCATACCTCAAATGATTGAGGACTAGATGAGTTCTGTTATTGGTGGTGGCGGTGTTGTTGTGGATAAGGTCAAGTAATTTGAGGTTTATGTTAATGCTACACACATAGATTTCATGTGGGTACAGTCCAAAGTTTTTGACTTTTTGAATTTATGTATAATAAGAGAATAACTTATCTCGTAAAATTTGAAAAGTCAAACAATGCAATAATTTACTTAGTAGAACGAGACCAAATATGATGTTCCAAGAATTATTTCTAGACCCGTGCACACAAACTTTCTAGTGCCCAATAGTTATTTAATTTATATGGTTAGACAATTTGCATTCCACAAGTTTTCTTCACATATGTACTACTAGTTACCATGAAGAAACCCCATTCCCGGCAGGCCCTGTCAAGATCTCGGATGATTTTGGACCGTTGATGAGGATCAGGAGATGTGAGCAACGAAAAATCAATGGTGGGGATCATATCATCGGGCTCCGAAGCAGCAGACTCGTTGGGATTTGAGGCGTAGGAGTAGTTAGAAGGGATGGACGTGAGACCAGGTGATTCCACTAGTGTTTTGACGCTTATTCTCTTTGATGCTTGAGAAGGAGTTTCAGTTTGGTTTGGGTTTTCAACAAAAAGTGAAGTTGCTGGAGCCATTTGAGAGAGAGAGAGAGAGAGAGAGAGAAAATGTTATGTTTTGAAGAGAAACGTGTATCCTTGAATGCATATATAGGAAAAAATTTTGGGTTTCAAGTGGGTATTGCCACCTGGTACCCAAGCATGATCCGAGCCGTCCAAATGTGTTTTGGGCGACCCAGATTGATTCCCTCTCTCTCCTCTCACCCAACTACTCTCTCTCTTCTTTTTCTCTCTCTAAAATTTTGACCGTTGGATCTATGGACGGCTGAGATTGCCGAACAGGCACCACGTGTGCAATACCCACCCGGCAGTACTGAGAGGTGTAGAGGCAATAAAAACTGCAAGTTTGATCAAAAAAATAAAAATTGCAGATGAACTAAAAAACAAAAAATTCATAAGTTGATAAAAAAAAAAGAAGAGGGAATCTAAAATTGAACTTGGAATCTCACTGGGGACTCCGTTCAATTGTCGAGAAAATTATGTGAAAAATATATTTCCAATAAAAGTGAAATGAAGTGAATTAACGAAAAATGGATTTAGTTTCCTGTTAGGATTCTGTTGATAAACGATCTTGCAAGAAAACTAAAATTCATTCTTTTTAACGCTATGTATTTTGTGGGAAAATATTTCTTAGTGGAAAAGTTGGAGTTGTAGGATGGGTCGGAGTCAGACCTTTGAAAACTAGTATCAAATTGCCATATAATTCAACAAAAGCAAAATTTGATAAAAAAAAGAAGAAGATGAGTCTCTTGGAGATGCTCTTACAGTTGATGCATGCGTGCAATCAATTAGGTAATGTGATATAGTTGGGCAACCTTTTACGTAAAAGAAAAAAAAAAAAGTACCAAGATAAAGGAAAGAGTTCTAGGAACCACTCTTTTCTTATCATCTTCTAGAAGAATCACTTCACGAAATACCTCTAAAGGAAAGAGTTCTAGGAACCACTCTTTTCTTATCATCTTCTAGAAGAATCACTTCACGAAATACCTCACCGGTAGGGAAGTGGATTAATTGTTTCGGGTCTTGTCGCACTGTCATGTAGTGTGGCAACCACGGGTTGGTATTCAAGACCATAGAATAATTGATCACACTACATTACGGTACGACAAAACCATAGCATAATTGATCTTGATTCTGGGAATACAGAGGTTTGTTCGGATCTGGATTTAGCAGTATTAAAAAGGTGTGAAATTCACGCACCTCTGCGAGAGAAGAAAGTTGATCTAGTAGGACTAGGAGAAAAACTTCTTTCTGGACCATTTGGAAAGGGACAGTTAACAGAAAATTCCTACCCTACATATATCTGATTGTAATAATCTAAATCGGTAATCTTATAGGGCCCGTAAAATATTGTGTATATGCAAAAAAATCAGTTTGACCCAGCATCAATCGGTATGTCAAAAAAATAATTTTGATGTGAAAAAGTAACGGCATGGTTCATTTCATTTTAATTTTTTTTTTCCGTAATAACTCACCCCAAGACCCTTAATCCTGGCTCTGCCACTGTCACCGGGTGCTCATAACTATTGGTTGTGGACTCACGTCATGGGACTGTTTGCGGTGATCCCCGTTCTCATTCCTGTAGCTTGGGATGATTGTTTAAAATAAAGGATAAGTTTCCCACTAAATTTTATCAAATTTTGATAAAATCTAGTGTTGGTTTTATCAAGCGAGAAAGAAAATTTGATAAAATCTCAGATTTTTAGTGCAAAGATTTGAAATTTTATTAAATTTTTCTCAGCATTTGATAAAATCAACCCTTGATTTTATCAAATCTTCAAGTGTTAAACTGGGCAAAAAATGAAAATACTCCAGCACCCAAAATTCTAGAAGCACTGCTTGATCACTTTTCGGCAGGAAAGATGGTGGTACTGAAAAAGTAGGAAGCACACAGAAACAAAGACCCCACACGTTGATGAAATGGGGCGGTAAAGTATTTTCTTCTTGCATAGTATATCGCGTAATCCCATTATTTACATTTGATAAAATTTACATTTAATAAAATTTAACACTTGATTTTAACAAATGAGAAAATCATGTGATTAAATCAAAGCAAAATTAAGTGTCTTAGGCCAAGATTTTTGCTTTGATTTAATCACATATCTTCCTCATTTGATAAAATCAAGTGTTAGATTTTAACAAATTTTAAATTTTATCATTTGGGAAACTTGGCTCGCGGAATATTTAGCTGGACTGATAATTAACTTGTCCAGACTAATTAACACTACAAAAAAATTGAGTTTTACTAACAACAACGTGTCACTAAAAGTGTGTTGTTAAAAAATATTCAGTGACAATTTTTTGTACTAAGCTGTCACTAATTACATGATTAGTAACAACTCACTAAAAAATTGTCACTGAATACTTTAGCAACACACTTTTAGTGATAACCTAGTGATAAAATTGTTGTCGTTAAAGATCAATTTTTTTTTAGTGCTAGTGTTTGGTATTTATAAAGCTTGGATTATTAATTTGTTCCACTAACTAGATTTTAGAAAAAAAAATTGATTTTACCGATTTTTTATGTGATGTATTGTGAAAGAATGATTTGTCTTGGTTTTTGGAAAAATCTTTATTTTTTTTTTCTTCTAAAAACTGGCTTAGTGAAACATTCAACATGACCACCTTCAATGTTGTCCATAATGAGTCCCCTTCCTCAAATACTCAGTTATCCCCTCCTCACCCTCAAACTTGAGTATGAAAATGCAGTTTAAAGGGTAAACAAGTAACTTGTCACCCTTTTGCATTATACTTCCAATTTTATCCACCCATGCGAGTTATCGACCAAACCATGTACTCCCTCCATCCCAAAATTTTTGTTCGGCCCGCTAAACGAGTACCTAAAAATAATACTCTCTTACAAGAAAATTTTCAAACTTTTTCCATAAATTAAAAGTACTCGTTAATATCTAGCAAATTGTTAAAAAAATATTGAATTATGGAAGAAATGTCTACCATGTCCACCTCTAATAGGCTCTTCTTATTTAAGCCCCAAAAAGCTAACCCGGCTAATTAACAAACAGGCTTTATATTCACTTTTAACATGAATTATGGAAGAAATTTAACAGTTTCAGCATTCATTTTTGCAAGAGTAATGTTACGCTTACACCCTCAGGGTTATACATTGGGTTACACCATATCCGGATGTCCGACACGTGTAAGAGAGAGAGAAAGTCAGGGAGAGAGAGGGGACACATGTCAGACATCCAGGTAGGATGTAACCCACATGGTGTAAGCATAGCATTAATGTTTTTGCAATTTTTATTGTTTAATTTCTGACACTTTGTATTAGATAATGCTTGTTTTTATCCCTATCTGTTACTATTAGTTGTGTATTTGATAATGCTTGGAGTTATCTTGTATCATTATATCTTATCAACACTTGTATCTATAAATGATGGAATCCAACGTAATGAGACTATTAAGAAGTTTTAACCAAGTTATTAGAGCACCACTTAATCATGTCTTCCGCAAACATCTCTTCTTCCTCTCAAACTAATGCAGCACTTACATCAACAAACAAATCTGCAACGGTATCATCATTTTTTACCCAAGCATTATCTAATACTTTGGTTACTCAGCCGTTGATCTCGGCAACCAACGGTTCGGATTTTTGCCATCACGCTGGATCTGTGCCATCCATTGTCGAGTGAAATCCATATCAATTGTTGCCGAATTTGATAGCAGAAAATGGGGGGCAGAGAGGAGGGGGCAGGGGATCCGGGCTGCGTAATAGCTTATCCGGGTGGAAAAAATGACCTATTTACCTCTCAAACCTTTTTCGTATTCCCAAGTTAATGATTTAATAAGGGTAATCAAGTAATTTTAACATTATCTACTCTAATCTACCCACTCTTATTCACTCATATCAACTACTAAACAAACCAAGTATAAGCTAATCCCCACTCCTTAACTCATCCTTCCTTATAAATATCCAAATCTTATCCACCTTCCTTATTATTCCACAAAGCCTTGTCTGCCCGATAAACGGGTCGGTAGGGTTTGAGAGGTTTCACATAAATTGTGTGGATTTAAAAATTATACTAATTGGTTACCCTGTAATTTGATTTTTCTTTGTATGTTTTGGATTATGTCATTCTTATGAAGCTGAAGTAATTATTAATGCGTTGTTCGCCAGTTTTTTAGATAAAAATGTTGGATGGGATTATGTAAATTTTTTTCTTTTTTAGTCCATGTTTTATATATTTCAACGAACCATTTTACTTTTTGAATAGAGGTACACTATATACATCCAGAAAGTACCAAAAAAATAAATAAATTTTCTAAAAACACCGTTCAAGACAAAAAAAAAAAACATGAATGACGAAGCAGTAAAGAAAGTTGGAGATAAATTTTTTGAGATGAGAAACTAAAGTAGCCGGATCTTTTTTTGTTCCAACAAACCATCGCGAGGTGCCTTCCAAAGATTCCATAATGTATATTCAAACTAATTGTTAACCAAACAAGACAATAACAAAATTTCGTATCATCAACATTTTATACTACTTTAAGTATAATCTTAAATCGTCCTTGAGAAAAACTATGTTTTCATTTGTGAATGCAAGACCATTTGCATATGCAAGGTCCCTTTATTGTAGTGGCTTAGAAGGTTCGTACTTCTTTTTGTCAAGTTTTTGGTCGGTTTGTCATTATTTAGCTTTTCCCGTTGCTTAATTAGTACTGCACTTTGTCATGGACTCCCGTCAAAAAGTCATGGAAAGTAGGAAAAAGTATGGCAAAATTAGTTTAAAAATTACTGTAACAAAAAGGAGAGAAGAAAATCTGCAACACCAATTTTAGAACCTTCCGATGTGGCGGTTTGAAAGGTGCGGAATTGCGGATGCTACAAATCTACCCGCCGACAATGTGATTGCCGTTTAGCTTAATTTTTACTCCTTTCGTCCCAATTTATTACTAGTTCCTTTTAGGAATTTCAATTAATTAGAATAATATAAATATTACACATGTCATACTAATTCCTAATTAATTAGGAAACATAATTATTACACTTGTCATACTTTTTCTTTCCTCCTTTTACCCCATTACATCTACTTACTCCAAAAAAGGAAAGAGTAAAAGTGGAATTTTACTAGCTAATGCGTCTTAGTTTTGAATTGGGAAAAACTCGAGGTCGATAAGATGCTTTGGGAGGATTTGACATCAAACTCGAGGTCGATAAGATTCTTTGGGAGGATTTGACATCAAACTCGAGGTCGATAAGATTCTTTTGAAAGTGGAAGATGATGCAGGAGCATAAATGATGTTAGCCGAATTGAGAGGTCTTTGTGTATATAATACCTGGTCAAAATATATAGAGTCAGTTTTAATTTGGCACACATGCATGTAATTAGTTTCTTTTGCCATTTAACATACATAATCACCCCCACATCTACCAAAAAAAATAACGTTGAAAATGTTCTCAATTCCCAATAATTGATATTTTTTTTCAATTTCACCACCTAAAAAAATTCTCAATTTAATTCAAACATGAGAATTTTTCTAATTCTAAAACTATGAGATTTACCACTTAACATTCATAATCACCACTATATCCATATAAAAAAGTTAAGAATGTTCTCAATTCTCAACGATGGAGAATTTTTTCAATTTCACTATAAAAAAAAAAAAAAAACCCTTTGAGAATGTACGATTGAGAATTTTTTTCAATTGTGAAACTATAAGATTTTCTAGTTAACATTTGTAATCACTACCACATCCAAAAAAAAAAACATTGAGAATGTTCTCAATTCCCAACGATTGATAATTTTTTCAATTTCACCATTGAAAAAAAAAAAACGTTGAGGATGTTCTAAAAAAATCGATTGAGAAATTTTTAAATTCTAAAACAATAAGATTTACCACTTAACACTCATAATCACCACCACATCCATAAAAAAAAAAAAAGTTGAGAATGTTCTCAATTCCCAACGATTGAGAATTTTTCCTGTTTCGTGTCGATCCGGATGAGTTTGTGGCCGGGCTCGAGTATATAGAGTTGGGAATGGCGGCGATACCGGGCATTGACGTCGAAACTGATCCATTTCCCACCGGTCGTGGTAGTCGGTGATGGTGGGGGAAAGGTGGAGTTTAATTTGTGAAGGTTTTGAAAGCCCAGGATATTTTTGTCTAGGAATTTTTCTCATGCCATGAATCCGGAATTATTATCCCTCTACCCATTACCTAATAATATCCAAAAAATGTATCAGGAAAGTGTAATATCATGCCTTTTTACCTCTGAACAGTCATTTCTCCGACAAATTATCTACAACACCATCCACTATAATGTGACCTTTGGGTAGTAGTTTTGGTTTTAATTTTTATCTGAGACCAACGATTTGTCATTTGTAGATAATACCCCTTGGTTTTTACTCTCTTGTATGCTAATACCCTGAACTATTGAGGATAAGGTAGTGTGTTACAAGAGCATATATACCATTTTATCCTATATTCGACTTATATATGTAATACCGTTAAATTCGAAACGGTATCCGATATAGTCCGGTACCGGTACTGTACCAGTAAGAAAATCGGTACTCAAGCCTGTAACGCCCCGAATTTCGGAAGCATTATTTTAAAATATTTCTTATAAAAAGATCCAATTAATTAAAAAGAGTTTCTCTTATTACATAGCGGAAATAACATAAGTGTTTTACTTCGGTTAAAATCATAAACCGTACTTTATTGGGAATTTAAATTACATTATTCCAACATAAAAATAAGGAGGTTCTAGGCTTCTACAGGTTCAGATTCAGATCCTGATCCCAGTTCTCTTCCTCCATTTTGTTGGAAATATTCGTTAGAATTTCTGTAAACATAAATAATTAGAGACAACACAACTAGAT
>JAXBDA010010136.1:0-11119 GCA_036023075.1 Gaultheria prostrata
GTACCCGGTTGACTATTCACGTTTTACTTTGACTTGGAAGAATGTATCAAGCTTTGACCGTGGGCATTTGACTTGCCACGTGGATTTATGTATCTAAATTACGTTTAAGAAATTTAGGGGCGTTACAGTTATACTTTTTGTCTTTTGCTAGTGCAACATGCAATTACTAAGAATTAAAGTGACTGCTGGCTTCCCAGCCAGTTTGGCAGAGAGAGTAATCCTTCACAATCGGATATCAGCAGACGGTGAAGAGCATCCAAATGTTGCATGCCCTGTGGAAAATCTTGTATCTCAAGACATCCCTTTATAACAAAGTTTTGGAGTGCAGTCAGATGTTGCATTACCTCCGAGAACAACCTTAGTTTGCTACAGTTACCAATAAATAAGCATGTGAGGAAAGTTAAGCCTTCCAAGCCCAGCACCGAAAGGGCCGTAAGACTATCACATTGATCAATCGTTAGAATTCTCAAAGAGTCCATGTTTTTAAGTCCTGATAAGGTATCAAGTTTAGGACAAGCTGAAAAGCCCAAGCAGCTACAAGCCATCCACCTGATTTTGCAGAGTCTTGATATTGCGCATTCTCAAGAGATGTAGGATCTCAAGGGCCTGGTGGTTTTGAAACAATCCATCTGGAGAGTCTCCAACAGAAACTGAAATAGCCCAAGGTAGCAAAGCGAACTGAGATTACTCACTGACCTGATTAAAATTCATCTTCCTTAAATCTGTAAACTCTTTGAGCGTGAGAACAACAAGCAATTTTGTCAACTTGGGCCTAGGGCTTGGGCCGGCCTTGCTCCTCCTCACGTTCAAGCTTGTTCTTTAGTTTTATTCGTTGATATTTTAGACCCAAGACTTTATTACTAGATCTTGTCAAAAGGTATTTCTTCAATTGTCACATGGTAGAAAAATATTATACAGAACCTTAATCCCAATCCAACTCATTATAACACAAGAATATCAGCATGTTCTCAATTTAATTGAACCAACAACCTCATTTGAGCTATTCAACCACTAGGCAAACTATCTCTGCTTAATACATCGAATAACCACGTGCTTGCAACACATTTATAAGCAAACCAAACCAAACCAAATCGAGTCTTATGTCCCAATTACTTGGAGTCGGCTACATGAATCCTTTTTCTCCATTGATCTCATTTATGTTTGAAATAAATGAGTTACAATTCAATATACCAGTCTATTTTTCTCTAGATATATCTATCGCAGTTATTTTTTGGTAGATATCCGCTTATTTATGCTGATTAATGTTTTTCATCATAAAAGTGGGCTAAAGGATGACTAGAAAGGGCTGCAAAGCTTTGATAGATTGGTACATGGATGACATTTTATGATGAAAAACATTGATGCAGTGTGCAGCACCGAAGAGCTTTACCTCATGAGCGCGACCACTTGCACTATTTCATTAACTCCCACAAGTTTCATTAACTCGCACTATTTTTAGTGAGAAAATAGAATTGGTTAAATAACAAACACCCCTCTAGCAACCACAGCTGTAGAATAAATCACGGTGCAGGTGGAAAAAAAATTAATACAAGAACTCCGAGCTTACATTTTTTAATTTTTTTTTTCCTTTTCCATATGATAGAAGAACATATTACTTACCATAACCTCATCATCCCAATCAATAGCAATGAATATCAAACTCCTCACCATAGAATTTGAACTCACAACCGCTAGGCCAGCTGCCCTAGTTCTCGAGTCTACAGTTGATCCCTTGAATATGTGAGAACTTTTAAACCGCTGAGCTTTCCTTTTAATGGAGGAGAAATAGGTTTCCTCACTGAGGTTATATATTCATTGATAAGAGAGAGTTGTCTTTCTTAAAATTTCTTCTAATTTCTCACCAAACCACACAATCGCGATTACGCATGAAATAAGGACAAAACACAATCGTGACTACGCGGTTCCAGTTTCTTAAATAAGGAGGTCTGCATTTCATAAACCACACAAACGCAATTACGCATGAAATATGAATGTAGAATCCACCATCTATATGGTACAATTATCATGGCCTTGGCCCTTGTCCTCTCACTCGTGCACACAACAGGCAAAACACTGTACTCCCTTCAGTCGATTATTTATTGGAAAAAAGAAAAACTCTACAACAAGATCTGAGAATTTAACATCACTGAACGCTGTCATATTCAGTCAGCAAATCTAAGTTCCAGTTCAAGCCCTACCTCAGTTCTTGTGCTGAAGTCTCCCACTCTCAGCACCAGCATATGGATCTATCGTTACATTTATCACGGCTGGTTTCCGGGCAGCAAAGGATTCTGAAAGAGCGGATTTGAGATCGTCAGGTGTCCCGACAAGATAACCTTTGCCCCCAAAAGCTTCAATTAGGAGATGATAGGCTGCACCAGGGACAAATGAAGTAGGTGCTGGGTCATCCTTAAAAGGACCTGTAATTTCTTCCGGGCTTCTCCTATCGCCACCGTATACACCACCGTTATTGAAAACTATCACCACCACGGGTAACTGATATCGAACCAACGTCTGCAGAAGTTCAAAAAACAAATGATGCGTAATCAAAGATGACACATATCTTGATTTCCACCTACGAAATTAATGTCCTTGTGAGAAAAATCAAAAGATAAGGTACAGCAGTTTCTCATAGAAACTACCAGCGAGTTACCCTTAAATTTTTGGTCCGGTATTTTTTTTCTTTTTAGACTCCTCTCGTCGAGATGGATTATTAATCCAAACAAATAAAAGGTGAATCCAACAAAAATTCAGAAAAAACGAACAAAAATACATGATTATACACAACATCTGGATCTCAACACTGCTATTTGACATAGATGGTGGTGACTGCCTAACCATTCCCATTCTTTCCCACTTATTAGACTAGAATAATAGAGATCAAACTGAATGCCTACCCGTACCTACTTTTTAAGATGTATGCCATACTTCATTCTGCTGTAGTGGGTCTAGGTCATACGGAAGAGTGGTTAAGGTAAGATGATATAGTGTCAGGATTGAGATGCATACTAGCATACTTACATACCTACTAGGAACCTATTTGAGGATGACCATGCATCCCTGACCAAAAAATAACATGATTTTTCTTTACTGGTGTGCTTTATCTAGGAATTCAACACTATCCACCTAACGAAACTTTTAACGGAAATACGCCCGCTTCAGACCCAGCCAAGGACAAATTGGCAATCCTGAGAGTGCTGTGAGATGACATATGACCAGTGCCCCATAATAACTAAGCTAAGCATGACATCATTGGCGAACCATATTTGTATTCTTGAATGAACACAAGGAACCGATGCCAGCAATTCCTTTCAACTTCATGCAGTACCAACTACCAAAAAATAAGCATTCAAAGCATAACCTCCCTGCTTGTTTGAATAGATACATTACATATGGTTCCCAGAAGTACACCAGAAGGTATAACATTGGCATGCTTTCCTTCAACTTCTAACCAGCTTTAAACCACTCTTAGGGGTTAAACAGTTGTTTCTTAGTAACACACTTCAATTCTCGAATAAAATGGTGGAAATACAAAACCACTTAGAAGTCAGCTTGAATAAGAGCCCAACCACAGTCAAAAAAACACTCTCTTCAGCATTACTTCTACGTCCTTAGAACCAATAAACGAAGATAACTTCTATTAACTATGAGAATGGCGTTACACCGTTAATTGAAGATAGGAACCGTTAATTGAATAATGAAGGACGATGATAATTGGCACTTTTTGATTCTGAATCATCAAGGACAATAGGAACCGTTTTGATCAGAAGATGGAGTGAGAGGAAGTAGAGAGGGAGATGATAATTGGAATAAAAATTTAATTTTTGTAGCGTTTGAGAGTGACTGGGAGAGTAGAGGAAACGGACTGCAATTGGCTTTCTCCTCAGGTCAATGAATCTGGGCTGGTCCACAGTCTAAATACCTTTTATTTGAGGGGTGATTTGTGAAATAAGAAGAAAATTTTAAAGAGAAATGCATTATTTGACTATGTCATGCCAGGCACTAGTGATATCTAATTATGGTTGACGTTGACTTTATGAAAATTGTTTATACAGATTTGAGACTATGAATCCTTCTAGGTACGTCTTTCAAACTATATACAATTTGTTCGCCAAAATGTAAGGCTATTGAACAGCAGCAGCTTACATGCTTTTTGAGACCATCTCAATCATTTAAGAAAATTGGAAGTCAGAATTTTCTGTGTCTGGTGTTTGTCTTTGAATAGTGCATATGATAGTTAACCCTAAGGTAGTCCAACAGAAGTAACATTTTTTGATGGCGAGAATACTTGAGAAGGCATTTTGAAGACACCCAATGGTAAAACAATAAAAAGTTGTGATGCAAGTGCAACTAGGGCGAGGCATGGAACTATGGAAAGTAGTTTCTCAGAAACCGAATACTTACACTTCTTGTTGCAGAAATGCAGAGGAAACATTTTGATGTAATGAAGGAACAATTAAAAATTCAACAAGACAATTGCATCGTGCTTGTCACAACTCTAGGCAAATAGGCTATGATGCATGATAGATGAGTTTTCCATTGTTAGAAAGCAGAAACATATAGATGTGTAGACAAAGTATGGAGACAAACCTCAACTTCCATAGCACTGAACCCAAACCCAGAATCCCCTTCGACTGCAACCACAAGCCTGTCAGGTGACGCCACAGCCGCAGCAATGCAGTAACCAAGACCAACCCCCATTGTCCCCCATGTCCCAGCATCCAACCTAGTCCTAGGCTCCGTCTGAACCAAGACAGACCTACCAACGTCCATCGTGTTTGCCCCTTCTGAAACAACTATCGGAGCAGGACTACCCATTCCCAAAATTGCATCCCTGATAATTCTCATCGGTGTAAGAAAATTGAATGGCACAACATCCTTCGCCAACTGAGCTTCCATTCTCACCACATTCTCACTCGCTTTCTTCTGTATAGCTTCAACCCAAGGGTGAGTTTTCCCCAAACAAAAAGGGTCATCCTTAATCTCCTTGTTAATCATCTCCACAACCTTTGCTGCATCTCCAACCAAGCCCAAACAGGGTTTTCTCAGCTCAATTTCTTCATTGCTTATATCAACTAAGATGAACTTCACATCTTTTGACCACTTTGGCGGCTCCCCAAAATGCAACAACCAATTAAGTCTCGCACCAACTACGAGGGCAACATCGCATTTACCAATGGCTAGAGACCTCGCCGCAGTTGCAGCGAGCTCATGGGTGTCAGACAATAAGCCCTTTCCCATAGGAGTGGGTAAAAATGGAATCCCAGTAGTCTCTACCAGTTTCTTCAATCCATTCTCAGCTCTAGCAATAGCAGCACCTTTACCAAAAACAATCAATGGACGCTCTGCGTGTCGGAGCAGTGAAACTGCTTTCTCAATCTCAGATTGCCCAACAGTTTCAATTACCTGTTAGTAATATCCAATGTTAGTGAACTTAGATAGATTCTCTTCCCAAAAAAACCTTACATAGATTACCCAAATTATAAGTTATTTACTGTCGACATGAGTACAGGGTGTCATAGGGCTACAAATGCACTGAGCTGTTAACTTTTCGAGGCTCGACTTGCTCGTTCAAGTACATTTCATCCATTAAACGAACCGAACTTAAACCTTAATTATATGCTCGATTAATAAAGGAGCCGAGCCCAACCTCACAGTAACCAACTCCATTTGGCTTGTGAACCTTAAATGTACATATATAAGCTTATATATATGGATATGCGTAATGAAAAATGTATGAATGGTATTTATAAGCTTTTGCAAGTAATATAATATGAACTTTTACTTGTATAAAATAACGTATAGCATTCGTAAATAATGAAAATTCTATTTGCAGCTCTAGACCCATATGTGAGCTTAAATACACGATATCTTTGGGTCCGTGAATAAGCTCGAGTTCCACTCTAGCCTGGGCCAGCACGTCAAATATACATTGAGCTCGGATCGCTAAAAACTTAACCAACAAACTTGAACATAAATTCGGCCAAGTTCGTTTAGACCCTAAGGTAGAAAAAGTGGTGATGATATCCATTAATTTGTGCTCTTTACTATAAATAATTATGTGCAGAGATCTTGAGATTGGGAATTTCTCTCAAAACCCACAATTACCTCTTCTTTCACGTCCTTCTCAGCATCAACCAGCAACTGCTCAGCTTCAGCTTCACTAACAGTCTGATGAAGCACATCAGATGGCAGATCCAAGTAACACCCACCAGGCCGACCCGAACCCGCTTTTCCAAGCACTTGAAAAACACACCTGGGCACATCCTTAATATCCCTAGCCCTAACCGAAAGCTTCGAAAAGGGTTTCACAGCCTCGACCTGATCCAGCTCCTGAAAATCCCCTTTCCCAAAATACCCCTGATCGCACGATCCCGATATCATGACGGCGGGCCAGGCATTGGCGGCGGCGTTGGAGAGGCCGGCGAGTCCGTGGACGCATCCGGGGCCGGAGACGGTGAGGAGGAGGCCAGGGCGGCCTGTGAGGTATCCGTAGGCGGAGGCGGCGTACCCGGCCGATTGCTCATTGTGGAAGGCGATGAAGCGGATGCCGAGTGCGACGGCGCGTGTGGCAAGGGCGGTGACGGGGATTCCGACCACGCCGAACATGTGGGTGCAGCCGGCGCGGGCGAGGGAAAGGGCGACGAGGTAATTTCCGTCGAGTTGGGTTGGTTTGGGAGGAGGGGTTTGTGGTGGTGGGGTTGAGTTATTGTTGCTTTCCGCCATTGATGTGCAGTGAAGGTTTCGTGGAGAAGATGGTTTTTGGGGGCTTTGATTTGGAAGATGGGTTTTCTGGGTTGGATTTATATAGGTTTTTGGTTTGGTTCGATTGTGAAGTCGTGGCTCCTGGTGGTGCGTTAAGGTCGTAGAAGACAGGATGGACCGGTCGAGATGATAGTGCAGATTGAGCCGCCTTGGACTATTTTTTTCAGCAATGATACATCCGGGAGAAGTTGTACAGAATTGACCCAAAAAATTACAATGAGTGGCTGAGATTCAATTTTCTGGGTACTTAGCATTATTAATTTTTTTTACTAGGTGTTGAGGTCAACTTGTGCATATCCGACTAAAATCTCATTTTGGTTTGGTCAGGTCAAAGATAAACAATCTACTCCCAGAACTAAGGAATTCGAAGTAGAAGTTCTTGCTATCAGAAGGTTGCCAAGTTTCAAACTTGAAATGTCTGAATGAATTTATAGTTTATTCTTATTACCCTTTGAGTTATCGGGTATCTTGGATTTTGATTATTGTGCACTTGGATATGGAGGAATGGTTGTGTTCTTTTCACATTTCCAAAAAGAAATTCAAAATAATTCTTCTCTCATGTCTCATTACTCTCATTTCTCTCTCTACTTATTACACATCTCTCCAATCATTATTCTCATTTCTCTCTCTATCTATCTTCAATCATTACAGCTCTCTCTAATTATTACTCTTTCCAAAAATCCATCCAAACACTATCTCAAAAATATTTCTCAAAATATTCTTTTCAAAATTCCCAACCAAACAAAGTTTAACTGCCATTTTGCCCTCATTTGTGTATAGTTTGGCATCGGGAGGGGCGAAAGTCAACAATTGATACACATGTATTCGAAACTATTGGATGTGTGTGGGTTCTACATTGAACAGTTTTGGACGCATCTATATTTAAATTTGTGTATATCTATTTATGCCTATAACATTGCCCTTTTTTGGTAATTTAGTATAAGTGGATGTGACATCATGTGCCTATTTGAGTTGTTCAATTGCCAACTTGGATGCAAAATTTATTCGTGAAAAGAATCCATTTAATCGAAAATCAGTAAAGGCTCGATTGGCTGGTGTATTTTCATGACAAGCTTTTAAGACAAATTATAAATACTACAGTTCTTTCTAATGAATACTCCTCAATTTCTGATTACTGTTAAATTGAACGGTCAAATCGTTAAGTAAAATCGTGATTAGTTTTAGTTTTATATCAAACGAGACATGGTAGAATACAAAGACCGTAATTTTACACCCGCAAAGTCTATTCAATTTGTTACATTTAAATATCGAGTCGTAATTTTTTTGACAAGATAGTATTAAAGTAATCATATTTATTTAATATAAAACTCTGAAACTTCCCTGTAACTCCTACATAATAAAATGCTACTCATGACGAGATTAGGAACCTTAATCAATTATTAAGCCCCACTATACTTTTGAGATGATGGACCTGTCCAGATGATAAAAAAAAGAAAAAATGATACCGAAAGACGAAAGTAGTTGCTTTTTAATTTGGCCCCTTCTCTTGTGGTCAAGGTTGATAATTTGGCCCTTCTCTCTGAACAAAATACTTGTCCTTGACCACCTACCAGCAGCCACATTTGGGACCTTTGGCTCGGTTCACTTGTCGGAGACTTGATGCAAAAAGTTCTAAAAAAAAAAAGAGATTAACTTGTTTTCGGACGGTTTAGAAACTTCCAGTTTTCAGAAAACCCCTTTGTAGGCTCCACTGATATCTCATTGCAATAATCTGAATAGTGAAATGATCCAGGCCGTTGTTTTGTTGCTCCAAAATTTAATTTTTGACATACCTATCGATGCCGGGTTAAGCTGATTTTTTTGCACAAACGCACTACTCTGCAGGGCCTACAAGATGACCGGTTCAAATTATTGCGACAAGGTATCGGTGGAGCCCCAAAGGGATTTTCTGGAAAGTGGAAGTTTCCCGACCGTCCTGAAACAAAGTTAATCTCCTCGGAAAAAAATTAGTGAAGTGAGGTAAAAGAAAATAAAAGTATTTTTTTACTTGCATTGATTTGATGAAAGAAATTTGTAAGAAAGTGAAAAGGCAATAGTTTAATTATATAGAAAAGTAGTACAGAAATAAGATTCATGCAAAATCTTTTGTTTTTTGCAAGGTGAGTTTTGAGGGAAAACTGAGGAAAGTTACACGCCTTTTGGATGGGGGTTTTCGGGAGAAAAGAAAGAAACCAAGGGAAAAGGGTTTTCACCCATGTTTGGATGGAACAACGGTGAGAGAAGGAGGGGGAAGATGAGAGAAGAGAACCCCTTAAAACACCCATTTTGTTTCTCACCAGTTTTTGTGAGATTCCTTGAGAAAGAGAGCTGCAAGAGTTCAATGTTCAATTTTTACCTCTGCTACGCCGCTCCCATTGCCACTGCCGCACCACCACTTCGTGTCCTTAACCCACCATCACCGCTACATGATGGTGAGAGGTACGGTGGTAGCTAAGGTTTGACGA
Source organism: Gaultheria prostrata (assembly GCA_036023075.1). Taxonomy (NCBI): domain Eukaryota; kingdom Viridiplantae; phylum Streptophyta; class Magnoliopsida; order Ericales; family Ericaceae; genus Gaultheria; species Gaultheria prostrata. The sequence continues at coordinate 9,231 of JAXBDA010010136.1, forward strand.
TTCTCTACGAGGAAGAAGAAAAGATCGATCGATAGATAGATGATAGGGATTGACGATCGATAGATGCAGGTACGGTGGCAGCTAAAGATCGATAGAGGAAGAAGAAAAGATTGTGGTAGCCAGCATTTGATGCTGGTTTCTGATCACCCTAAAAAAACATTGGATGTTGGGTCTCTCTCTCTCTCTCTCTCTCTCTCTCTCTCTCTCGATCGATCGATCGATCGATCGATTGAATGCTGCAAGGAAGAAGAAGAAGTTGTCAATCTTTCACACCATCAAACCTTTTTTTTGGGTAAAATAAAGTATTGGCATGAGAGAAACAACTCTCTCCCATTTTGTCTACCCAAATGAGATCTTGAGAGACCACAATCTGTTCTTTTCCTTTTTCATCATTAAGTGAAAACCATACTCTTTTCTTTTCTTTTTTCAGGAGCCGACTTTGGAGTGGATCCAAGCCCACAATATCGCATCCGCCACCATCTATTGACTCATTGCTCTCATCAGTCTCTTTACATCAAAATCATTAGAGGTGCAAACCCATTTTCGCAAATCGAAGTGCCCCTCAACCGTCTTTTCATTGTACACCAATTGGGCAAGTGTAGACTTGCCGCAGCCACCCATGTTGCATATTGCAAACACAAAAACAACATCGCCATAACTTAAATCCTCGAGCAACCTGTCACCTATCATTTCTTTCTCGTCATCCCTTCCGATAACTTCGGATTCAATTAACCCAAAACCGGTTTCTCTTCCCTCCACCCCACAGAATCCATTTTCCATTAATTCCTCCGTCGGGTGAAAACTTCTCTCACCATTTAGTCTCTCTAATCTCTTCACTTCACTCTTTATCTTATGGCCAATTTTTAATCCAAATATAAGCTGATTTTGAAAAGTAAAATAGAAACTGGTTCTTGACGCATAACTGGCCCGTGGTCGTGCCCATGTCATGCCCGCCCCGATACCGTACCCGTCCTAATGTCGTGCCCGTGCTATGTGCCACAATAAACCGGCCTAGCCTAGCCCACCTATAAGATCGTGTCGTGTCGTTCCTTGCCGCTCTTAAACATGTCGTGCTCGTGCTCGTGTTGTGCTTGTGCTAGCCCGGCCTATTTGACACCTTTAATTTTGAATAAAACACCGCCTTTGGGAGATATGCAGCAATCAGCTTACATTTCCAAACTCATTTCTCCTTCAGACGAAATAAAGCCATTGGTGATCAATTGCGCGATAAGAGTGTCTTTCTCCATTTAGTGCCTTTGGGGAATATGCAGCAATACGCAAAACACAGCCTCAAGTGTGATGGTGAATTGTCATAGGTTAAGCGTAAGGCAGGAAGGATAGTGGTATTGTCGTCTGGTAGGTCCAAAATCGGACTGTCCCTCACATATAACCATTCATTTTGACTGCTTTTTAAACTGCATGAGGCTTCCTAGAGCTAGTATTGTTGTGAAATTTTATTGTACTCGCAAGCGCACGAATCGTATTGCAATATAGTATGACGAGAGCGAGGTCGAACCCACAGGGACTTGTGAATGTTTATAGGAAAAACTAAATTAACTTAAACCAATTTAACCCTAACCTAGTTCCCAAAAGTTGTGAATTGTTTTATGAAACTAAAAATTAAACAAGCAATTTTAAAAATAAATAAATAAATTCGACAATTGAATGAAATTGATAAAAGAAAAGCGACTAAGGTTTTAGAATCCACACTCATGCGTTCATAGCAATTACTCACAAACTCTTATTTGTTTTCCTACTCTTCTTCACAGTAATTTGGTGGCTAAACTCTATTACCGTGGAAAATATTATCGTTAAGACCGTTTAATGAAATTAACTTGTGTACGCTCCTCCTCGCCTTAATATTCAAGACCAAAAAAATCATATGTATC
>JAXBDA010010137.1:0-11118 GCA_036023075.1 Gaultheria prostrata
GTGTTTTTGAGGTTAAATTTGGTTTTTTTTTTGTGAGGCTGATAAGGATGCTCTTAGGGTGTTCCATTAACCCAGCTTTTTTGTTTTTTTTGGATCTTTGGTTTTAGAAGTAAACCAAGTTGTTCCAACCTAGTTTTTTTGCTTTTTGGCTTTTTAAGTTGTGTTAGAGCATCCTTATCAGGCTCACCAAAAAAAACACCAAATTTAACCTCAAAAACACCTTTTATAAATTAGCAAGTCACTTTTCTAAAAATTCACAAAATCAGACCCTCTATTCAGTTTAACAAATTTGATGAATTATTTGGTGAGTCTGATTTTAGGGGGTTTTGGAGGCTTGGCTCTCTACATTTGACTCAAAAGTTAATTTGGTTCTCCTGATATTGATGCTCTTACCGATTTACCAATCTGCCCTTGTTTCATTTTTTAAGGTTAGTGGAATTGGTTGGGTTTTTTTTGGAGTTTTTTTGTTAGCGAAATAAAGTAGTTATTGGGTTAAAAATAAGTAGTTATTGGGTTAAAAATAAGTGGTTTTTGTCTTAGTGGAACACCCCCCCCCCAGTATGCTTAACAAGAGGGAGTGAAAGGATGAAGTGTAATCTCAGCCATTCATTTTAAGAGTTGAGATTGAGTGTCATATTTTGTGGCAAATTTTATATCTCTTGAACCCTCCCATGTATATATAAAGTTGGGGTGAATCCAATATGATACCCGGTATCGACCGGTACCGGTACCGTAGCAATAGAAAAATTAGTACTTGAGTTGATACGGTATTCAGAACCATGGGTAAAACCCAAAATGAGGGAGGATTTGGGTCCTCCATTGGAGATGGGTTTTTTAGGTTATTGCCCAAAGTTTGAATTTGGGTCTTAAATTGGGTAAATGCTGGAGATACTAATTGGCCAAGAAAGTGTGTGGCCCATGTCGATGCGAAAGAGGAGTTCCTGCTGTACGCATTCGGCCGTTCATTGTGAAAATGCAATGAATTGTATTTAATCTGAGCTCCATGCAAATCTGAACCGTCAGATGCTTGGTTTAAATTCGAGCCACGCATTTTCGCAATGGACGACCAGATCAGACCCTGATCCCCCGATGGGGAACCCGGTATACCCGCAGTAGCACAAAATAATTTCTCCCCTCTGTATATATATGTGTGTGTGGAATCTCTCAACGGATTCGGACCCTCTATAAGGATTTCTCTTAGGATCTTGTGAGGGTTTTGCTCTGAGCTTGACAACCCAGCAAAGGAGATCCAATGGCTTACAACCCCCTTCCTTGTTTGTGTATCAAAACGGCGCGTTTCATAGGAAATTGGCTTTTTTTTTTTCCTTTACTTAATTCATAGGGAAAAAAAATGGGACGGAAACCGGAAGTTCTTCCGTCACATTTTTTTCTTATAAACAACGATGTTTTGATACACTGACAAGGAAGGAGGTTGTGAGCTATTGAATCTTCCTTTCCAGAGCAAAACTGTCACAAGATGCTCACAGAAAAAACCTAGAGGATCCGGATCCTCTGTCAACCACCTCAAAATCTAATCTTTTAATCGAACGAAGCTCCGGCGGCGATAAGAACAGGTATATATGATCCACTGACCAGGAGTGAATCCAGCCTTAGACCTATTTATGCGTAAATACTGGTGGATTTTTTATCAGTTTCTCCATCAAAGATCCGTTTTTTCGTCCATTGTTTGATCATTTTCAGATTCGGGAAAGGCCCTTTTTTTTTTTTTTTTCCAGAACAAGGCTCTGGAATTAGAGAGCATCCATCAATCCAGAGAATGGTAAAACTACAGATCCGTGGCTTCTGGGTCTGATCATTTCCTCCATCAAAAAGGTTTTTTTTTTTTTCCTTCTTTTTTTTTTTATGTAAATAAATTGTCTTTCGGGGGTGATTGAGAATGTCTCTTTCTCAATTTAGCAATTCGCCCTCATGAAATCTCAATCTCAGAATGCGAGGGGTCCGTTTCAATTCTTACTCTTCTTTGGAAGCTCCCGTTCAGTCACTTTTATATAGCGTCCAGTTTCAATTCGGTTCAGTTTTGGGCTTTTGTGGAGAATTTTTCGCCAAAGTACTATCTTTTCTCAAACAAATTGGCGATGTACTCCTGTTTTGAAACTATTTGTAAAACTACTTCTTAACGCGATCCCCCATTGCGTTTTATTTCATTAACGCAATTCTCCATCGCGTTGTATTGCAGGTGGTCCACTTGGCATGCCATGTCAGCGACGCAATGCTGGAACGCGTTAGGAAAGAAAGAAAGAAAGAGAAAAAAAAACAATAATTAATAACGCAACCGTGGATTGCGTTTTGTTTTGAAGCGTAGCGCAATCGCTGACGTGGCAGCCAAGTGGACCACCTGCAATAAAACGCGATGGAGAATTGCGTTAATGAAATAAAACACAATGGGGGATCGCGTTAAGAAGTAGTTTTATAAATAGTTTCAAAACAGGAGTACATCGCCAATTTGTTTGAGAAAAGATAGTACTTTGGCGAAAAATTCTTTTGTGGAACCCTCCTGGGCCAACACCAATTATAGGAACCGGTTATCATTTTCTAGAAGTGAATCATTCACCTAAAAAACTATCTTGGTCGTGCACGTAAAAAAACTAGCTTTCTCCAACATAGCTCCATTGAACAAAACAGATTTGTGACTAAAAAATGGACGGTTGAAGTTTCAAATCTTCCGACCATTTTTCATCGCACAAATCTATTTTGTTGATGGCGCTATCCATGTTTGATCAAGAACGATCTATTTGACGAGCCTTTTCAAAAAGAATGGTTCCGAACTTCCGATCATTTTTGTGGATCAAGTAGCGGGCCTACAATAGCCCGAAACTGGATTGGATTGGATTGGACTCTAAGTGACTGGGTGGGAGCTTTATTCGTGTTGTATTCGCTTAACTATAATTACTGTTAAATAAGTTTGTACTCACGGATATTGAGATTTTTCGTTTGTTACTCGAAACCTGATGTTCATGCTTTCTTTTGCTTTGTGTCCATTTGATCTCTCTATTTGTTTTAGATCATGTCTTTGTTGAAAAAAAGAACAATAATAATGCTGATTTGAAACGTCTGGTTTTCGTTCCATGTCCAAAGGTTGCAATTTATATGTAGCACTGATTCAGACGCGACTCAAATGCGACTGCGACATAGGACACATTGAAACTTTTATTCATGTATTCTAATTATATGCCGTTTGTCAAACAAATAATAAATCAGATAAAAGAAAAAACAGGGATTTAAGACTATCATATATGTCTTCATTGACGTTTTATTGCATTATTCACAAAAATGTTCCAACAACACTGATATTTTAATCTATCAACAATCATTTATCACAGATTCACACACAAACATGACTTCCCTAATTTTTGGAAAAGTCTAGTGCTATATTTGGCATTCCCAATATGTTCCGCAAGTGTCCATAGAGGGTCTCGAGAGTGTCCTAGAATATCTCGAGTACTTTTCAGAGTGCCCCCCTAGTGAGTAAAAAAAACAGGGAAAAATAAGAACACTCCCTATGTGTGTTGCCCATGTGTCCGATGAGTGTCTGAACTCTGAAGAGTGTTAATTTCCGACACAAGTACGTGACCTCCGGCAAAGTATCTGTGCTTTATAGACTGACCGATCTTGGTTGGGACAGTTTACTAATTTGAACCAACCAGTGGCGGATCTAGAAATTTGATGTGGTGGGGGCACTCAATGGACCATGTCGAGAAAATTTGTTTCATAATAGGAAAATGCTAACATCAACCCTTAGGGTGTATAATGTGTAGAAAATATACCGATATCCGAAAAAAAGTGTATAGATATCCGTGACAGTATATTGATATCCGAACTTGTTTGTCATATTATCATCTGCTTAATGAATGAGTGTTAGCAAGACCCTTTATAATAAAGAACAATGAGTAAGAAGTTTATAGCCCCAACCACAGTAGCAATTTATAAATTACCAATTGTAAATAAACAACGTTATGGAAGAAAATTGATGAATGAAATGAGGTAAATATAATTATTTTCAATTTATATACAAATGTATATTTCAATTCTGGGTGTTAGTATTAATAAAATTACTCAAAATATATAAAGGCACAAGTGAGATTTTCCAATTTTGAATGGGGCCACGTGCCCCCATGTGAATCCGCCCCCGGAACCAACCAAACCTACCTGCACAAGAATTATGATAAGTTTTCCTCTCTTTTTTTAAACTGGATGATAAGTTTTCCTTGTGTTTTAGATATTGGTATGTTCTCTATATTATCATCTACCTATCAAGCCCTCATGAAACTTGTTTGATTGTTGTTTTTGTTTTATCAGTTGGATATCCATTTTTACTCTTCCTGGACATTGCAGAATCAAGCTCCCCCATCAATTGCCCTGACTTGTTGCTTTGGTTACTTTTTAATCGAATGCGATGTGTAATAAGAAAGGCACCCTTCGATTTTCCTATGGCAATACTCGTGGAATGACAAATGAGGGTAACTTGCCTCGTGAGATATGGGCGGACATTCTAACTAGACTCCCAGCAAAAATGGTAGGCCAATGCAAGTGCATCTGCAAGCATTGGCGCGCTGTATTTGAGGATCCGTCTTTTGTGGAATTGCACCATTTCCGTGCCAAGTCTAGAGCTGATGGCTGCCACCTTGTAATCTCGTCAGGTGATCGCGAGTTATCTTTCTTCTCGGCCGATTATGGAGGAGGACTGGCCCAGCAGTTGTTCAGATCTCCGATATCATTTGACAGTTTTTTTGAAGCACCTGTCAATGGCTTAATATGTGGGTACGATGCTTCGTCAAAATCCATTTTCATAGTGAATCCTACCACCAAAGAAGTCATTACCCTTCCCCCATTTAGTTTGCCATCAAGCTGGTACTCGGGTGGAGAGGACCAAACATTGGTGGCTTTCGGGTTTGATCCTTCCACTAAGCAATACAAAGTGTTGCATATAAGCCGTGTAAAGACGCAGAGCACTCTTGGAAATTTGGTGTTCTCTCATTGCAACTGTGAAGTTTTCACTTTGGGCACACACTCATGGAGAAAGATTGATGTTGTTCCCCCGGCCTCCCAGTTTGAGTTTGGTTATAATGGCATTTGTCTTGGTGGAGTTATACACTGGAGAAATTTCACCTCTTATGGGGAATCTTCTCGTCCTGTTGGCGAGGTTGTAGTAGCATTTGACCTCAAGGATGAGAGATTTTGGGTGATTTCACTGCCTAGGGGACCCTCGTGCATGCCTCTTCTTGTAGAAGTTAGAGGGCATTTGGCTGCTCGTCAGGATTATCCTGAAAATGAACCAGAGGAGCTTTGGATATTAGAGGACTATGACAAGTGGGTTTGGGTCAAAGAGAGGATCATGCTGTCACCAACTTACGTTCATAAACATGGCTCATTTCAGACAGGTGAGATCCTCCGATGTTCTTCTGATCTTATTCATACACATGGCTCATTTCAGACAGGTGAGATCCTCCTACATTCTCCACTCCCGAATTGGTTTCCCGTCTTGGAGGTTTTACTATTATGGTTGGAAGAAAAGAAGTTTAAGAAAGATCGATATCGCAGGGATTCCTCAATCACATTACATGCACGTCTTTAATTGTGTTGAAAACCTGTTATCCTTGCGAGATATTTAATTTGTTTTTTCCCATCCTTTCAGTCTTTCCTAAAATCCATATGTAAGTCTTGTTACTGCATTTCATTCGGATGAGACCTTTTTGTTAAACCATCTCCCTAGGTGTATTGATTCGCTTTTGATTGTGAACGTTGTCCACTGAGTAATTCATAGGCATTGGATTATCTATTCTAATACTAATATATAAAGGGGAGCAGCCTTTTGGTATGGATCAGGTTTTGAGGCTGACTCACATTTTTCCTTTTATGTTTGGTGCGTATTGTTTGATCTTTTGTAATATCGTGTTAACTTTCTGTGACAAAATTATTCAACCAAATTTGAAAAGGGATTAAAGATAATTTAGTAGACAAAATGGCATACACCAAACAAAATACAATTGCAGATGAAAGTAGATCATTTTTTTTCCGTCTGGTACTGTTGACTTAGAAACATTGTCGTGGGAATTGATAATCGGAGGGGAAGCTTCACCAAGAAAATGGAGTTGTTACATGTAAATGGTTTACGGTACAAAATGGTCATTTTCCCTTATAGCTAACACGATTGATTTACAAAATTTGATAGACAAATACGTAGGCATTAAATCTTGGATAAAAGCAACATCGACGGCAGCATTAGGATGGTAATGTATTGATTATGAGCAATCTGTCTTATTTAGACAGTAGCTATGGCTCAATTGGACATTCCACAGCCGGTCGGGAACCCCAATGGTCACACCCTATCGGAAGGTTGCTACGCTGGTCGGCCCTTCCCACCCTTTTTCTGCTCCAAAAAAAAAAAGTACAGTCCGGGTGCTCATCTATGCCTCATGTCTTGTCATTTTTTCACTTAAGCCATATACTAATTAGACTTTGTCCTACTATAGCTAATCAATCCATGGGCCCAACTTCATGTCTGTTTCCACCTTGCAAATGCAAAGCCCAAATCTGTGTGGGCCCAATGCATCATACCGATCCCCTGATGTAAGATTCCCCTCCCTCCCTGTGCATGGACTTCTCAGGTTCGAATCCCTCTCATGTTATTGCTGGGACTTGTGTGGATTTGTAGGGAGGGCATTTGGCCAACTAATTACCTAGGTGGTGTTATGGTAACGGTCTGTCTTATTCGGACAGTAACTATGGATCAACTGGACATTCCACAGCCGGTCGGGAACCCCAATGGTCACGCCCCATCGGGGGATTGCTACGCTGGTCGGCCCTTCCCACCCTTTTTCTGCTCCAAAAAAAAAAAGTACAGTCCGGGTGCTCATCTATGCCTCATGTCTTGTCATTTTTTCACTTAAGCCATATATACTAATTAGACTTCGTCCTACTATAGCTAATCAATCCATGGGCCCAACTTCATGTCTGTTTCCACCTTGCAAATGCAAAGCCCAAATCTGTGTGGGCCCAATGCATCATACCGAGCCCCTGCTCTCTCTCTCTGGTGGTCAAGGTATAAGGAGTTTTTTTTTTTTTTTTTGGCAAAAATGATAAAATAAATTAAATAATTACGCATATCTAATAAGAATTATAATTTAATTTAATTCTCCTAAAGTACCACCGCATGGTACTTCAAAGCTTTTACCACGCCAACATTGATGTAGGATTCACACATTTTGTGGTGGCACACGCATCAATATTGGTGAAAAAAAAGCTATAGAGCTTCACGTGACCATGCTAGTAGAATACTTAGGCCTATTTTGGCTAAAAAAAGTAAGAGAATTTTAATTAGACGTCCTGTACCAAAATTAAACTTATGATTCCATCCTATGAGGTTTGAATCTTTAGGAGAAAGGAATATTAAGATAATTAGGAGAGATAAATATTAGGAAAATCAAGAGAGAAATATTAGTAAAATCAGGAGAGAGAAAGGGTATTTTGGGATTTGTTTGAATGCCGGGATGGAATCATAATGATTCAAATCGCACAGGATGGAATCATAATGATATTATTTGTATAGGATGTCTAATTAATTTTTCCTTAATTTTTTTAAATAAAAACGTAAATAAGTATAAAAAAAACTGCTTTTTTGGCTTATTTTTATCTTTATTTGGAAAAAAATTAAGTTGGGGTTATAATTTTTTAGTTTTCTTTTCCGATTCCTCTCGTAAAAAAGAACCAATAATCCACAAAAATTTGATATATAACTAACTATCGTGAAAAAAAAAATCAAATGAAGACGAAAAACAAAAACAGCTTTACTTTTTTAGCCAAAATAGGCGTTATAATCATTCTTCAACAAGTAACCCCACGGAGGGTCCAGACATAAACCTACCAAAAGGAGACTCCATGATCTATCTAATCTTACCTTTGTCGAGTTTCATCTCGTTTTCAATTGAAAACTAACCTATCTCACTAACCATTAACTCCTACCACTCTTTATTTCTAGCATTCAATAAAAATACTACAAATGATGTTAAGAAAATAGATATGTAACAATCCTATCCCTTAGGATGACAAGGTTGAAATACAATATTTATCCCCTGGGATCCCAACTTCTAATAAGAAGAAAATCTACAATTACATTCCTATTTTGTAATTGAGATTGGTTAGTTTTCCTATTTTGTTGGGCAGTGGGTTACAGCATCTCCAAAAATAATTACAGCCGGACGTTATAAGAGCATCACCAATGGAATTATCAAAACATCTAAATAACTAAACTTAATAATGTTTGTTCAAAAATTGGCTTACATTGGCATAATCAAAGATAACAACCATTTAGCCAATAACCATATTTTGGCATTTGGATAATCAAAAGTAACAATATTTTCTCAATAACCAAAACTCAATAACCAAATTTGGGGGATAACACCCTATTTATAAGTCTTTTTTGGTAGAATGAATTCAAAAGAAACAGCGTTCTCCCTTCCTTTTTCAAATACTTGCTTCAAAACTCAATTTTTTTGCACTCTCTAAAAAAATTGAAATTATCAATAAATAAAAAAATGAAAATATGTTCAAGATTGGTCTCATTTTAAAGGTATTGTGAATATCTTTTAAATAGTACTAATATTATAATATATATATATATATATATATATATATTTAAAATTGTGTCCATTTTATAAATAACAATAGAGTGAATAGTTTTTTAAAAAAATTATGGACACAAAATACCATTATGACACTCCACATTGTTAACTTTATAAATGTCTTGTATGGATAATCAAAATCTGATGTGGCATTTTTTGATTATCCAGTTTTAGTTATACCACTGGTGATGCTTTAAGGATCCGCAATTTTGTAGGTATAGTGCATGCATGTATATGATTATGTGTCATTTTATTTTTAAATACATCTTTCGGTAATAATTCTTACACCACGAAGTCCGATATGTTATTTTGAGTACACAGTGACTTTTGGGTATTTTTCTAAGAACGAAACTCGGACAGTCGGTCAGGATATTTGCACTGTCGGTCAGGATATTTGCCAACCACATTTGCAGCTAGTTATTTAGTGTACGGATGGATCATGCCACAGGTCGATAGAAATTGAGAAACACCCTTGAAAAACGAGTAGAAGAACGCAGAAATGCAGTATTCTTGCACTGACGAGGCCGAAGTCGTAAAAGTGTATAACTACAAAATTATAAATCTTTGAATTCTCTACAATTTTCGTACATAACTCGTCTTAATCAGAGTTCGGGGTAAAAATCTATGGCAGATTGCATGGAAAAAAATACTCCTACTCCATAAGAACTACTAGTAAGTAGCTCTTGGAGCTATTCTTGTGGGAAAAAGTTCTGAAATTAGTACTAAAATACAGTTCTACCTTCCTCAATCATTGACTCTCCCAGTTATTGCCTCCACCAAGTGCCCACTGCACTGCTCAATATTTGACCTAAATTAGGTTCGAGCACCGGAAAAATGTACACAAAACTACACGAATTTGACATCGATCAATGACTTGAACAGGGCCGCAGAGGGCAATCACAATGTCAAAATTTTGAAAGAGTAAGAATATACTGTAACGCAATTCGGGCTCTCAAATCAGATGAATATTTCACAATCTCAATATTAAAGTTCTTAATCCATCTCCCAAATCACATTTTCAGAAATTGAAGTTCTTTTTTGTTATCGGACCGGAAATTGATGTTCTTTATCCCTCATTTCTATGGTTAGGAAAACGTTTTTCATATGTGATTGCCGAGTGATTGAGCACAAAACATAGGCGTGAGAATTTATGACACGATCCGAACACGACACGAAGTTAGCGGGTTGGTATTGAGTATTTTTGACACGAAACACGTATATGACACGACCCGAGAACACGATTAGTAAATAGGTTAGGTTAGGTTTCAACCCGCATAACCCGAGAATGACACGAATTAACCTGTTCGTCTATTCGTGTCAACATGGTAACCCGAGAATGACAAGAATTAACTCGCATAAACTCGAGAATTAACCTGAATTAACCCGCATAACCCGAGAATGACATGAATTAACCGTGTCAATTCATGTTGGCTTCGGGTCAAATTTGTTTAAATAGGTCGTGTACAAGTTAATCGTGTCAACCCGAACACGACACAAAAGTTTGCAGGTCGGGTTAGGGTTCAGTTTTTCGACACGATTAGTAAAGTAGGTCATTTCGATACGAACCCGATTTGACACAAACCCGATTCGACACGACACGAACACAACACAACACGACCCGACGTCCACTCCTAACAAAACATATGATTTCACGACTAGTAGGTAAAAGAAAAAGGATTTCTCTTCACTTTACCTTTAAACTTCCTAAATGGGAGAACAATGTCCACAATAGAATAACGTGGAACTGGAAAAGTATCTAATAGCTGGCTCGCAATAAAAACAACTCTTCTTTATTTGGTGATCGATTAACAGTACTCCCAAAATTGCAATCGAAAGTGACAAAGTGCTACAATACACACATCTATTAGCTAGAGCGTGTGCAATATGCACCACCTTAAATATTTTACCTATGTAAAATTCACGACCGAAGTTCATAACATTATGTATTTTTTGAGTTTTTGTCTTGATGTTCTGTATTTTCTTTTTTTTTTCTTTTTTTTTTTTTGATTACCAAAAGGGTTGGAGGGGGCGACCAACGTAGCAAGCTCCCCTTGGGCTTGACCGTAGGAGCTTCTAGTCCGCCTTGTGGAATGTTCGGTTCGAGCCATAGCTACTGTCCGAAAGGACATGCAGTCACCAAAGACACCACTTGGGTACTAGATGGCATAAGTGTCACTCCGCAACTCTCGCGGTCACACCAGCAGGATTCGAGCCTGGGTTTCAATTGGGGGTGTGGTACACACTGCCATCTAGGCTACCACCCTTGTGGTTTTGTATTTTCTATTCGAAGTTACAAATACAAAAATTTATACTCCCTCCGTTCCATTATGTTTGTCCGGCACGGAGTCCAAGGATTCAAAAAAAAATGAGTTCTTTGTCAAAAAAAATTAATTTTTTTGACAAAAAATAATAGAACAAACATTCATCTATTAATTTGTGCAAAAAAAATTATTTTTTTCGTAGAACAAAGTCTATTTTT
>JAXBDA010010138.1:0-11116 GCA_036023075.1 Gaultheria prostrata
CGAGGACTTGAACGAGGTTTGAAATTGTCAAATACCCTCAAATCTAACCTTAAACCATTCAAAAACCATCAACCTAACCTAAAATAACCAAAGCCAAGCCAAAGCACAAACCAGCATCTGAACCCACCTTGGGCGCCCAAGGTCACCTTGAGCGCCCAACCTCACCTTGGGCGCCCAAGGTGTGAACCAGTCAGTTACAGGTAGTGACTGTAATGATGAGATTCTGCTGCATGTGAGTCAATGGACCCAAACAACCCTCTGGATGGTTCGACGCTCCCCATGGCGTTTGACAAAACTCATTTGGGACCACCAATGGAGCTTTGGGAAGCTAGACGAGATTTCTCCATGATGAGTGAATCAGCCATCGACCAAATGGTCAAAGATCTGGAATTCTCCCCTTATGATTTTATAATCGATGAAAGTCTACCCATGCCTGTGGTGCCCATGCCAGAAATGAACAATATTGCTGTACTGGGTAACGAATTCTCCAATATTTGGGATCATAATGTGGAGAACAATCAAACGGTTAACCCATGGAACGGTGAAAATGAATCTGTCAGATATGAGGAAGTATGGGATAAAATGGATCTTTGGGGAAACCCTGCGGTAGAAGAAATAACTCGGGAAATCGAAGGAGCAAGCATTGGAAAAGGAAAGCGCAAGGCTGAAGGGGACTTGATAGATCTCTACACAGACTACACGGATATGTGGGGTGACACATGGGAGTCTATTGAGCATCTGACCAGGAGCGGTAAATTTTACCAACCACCCCAGCTATTCACCAGAAACACCTCCACCCCACGAACCGATCCTCTACCAACCAACCAGACACAAACAATAGCCAATTCATCATCCAACCCACCAACAAACTCTCCTCCACAAAACCAGCAAACACCCTATAAGCCCCCATCCAACTATCAAGACCCGTTTGACCCTTTCATAAACCAGCCAATAAACCCACCACGCACAACCCCAACATCAGTCAACCATTCTCCCCGCTCCGCTCCACAAGCCAAACCCATGGATGATGACCCCATTCAAAAGCAGCTCGAAAAGACTCTCGTACCTCTAACTGTGTGGGGATTGCTTATGACCTCAGCCGAACATCGTCTCATGCTGGCCAAGAAATTGTCACAGATGGAGATTGCCTCAAACACCACCCCTGAAGCCATGATTAATCTAATCAGCAAGCCTCCTGTCAAGCACACCATTACGTTTACCAAAGCTGATCTACCACCAGAAGGGACAGACCACAATAAACCGTTGTATGTTACGTTGAAATGCATGGGAAAGTGGATTCCGGTGGCTCTTGTTGATAACGGATCCGCTTTAAATGTCTGTCCCCTACGCACGACAAGATGCCTAAGCCTGTTGCCAAAACAATTCACTCCATCGAATCTCACAGTACGTGCATATGATAACACAAGACGGGAAGTGCTGGGCATTATCAACCTAGAAATTGCAGCTGAGGGATTCAAAACAATGGTGGAATTTCATGTGCTTGACATACCGTCCTCTTTTAACCTATTGCTGGGGAGGCCCTGGATGCACCGAGCCGACATTATGGCAGTTTCATCAACTTTACATCAGAAAGTCCAGCTTGGTTTGGAAAGTGGTACGGTGACGCTGTATGGGGATACAAGCATTCGTCCTCATTCTGAGGATAATGCCCCGTTACTCGAGATTATGCATGACGATCATGACATTCCTTTGGGTGGATTTTCATTTGACACCAGTAGCAATGTGTGCACTATTCTAGTAGATGACGATTATTACATCCGCACAGTTGCCATCGAAATGATGAAGACAATGGCTTTCATGCCTGGAATGGGGCTAGGGAAAGAACAGCAAGGAATCACTCGAATCCCCGAGTATCGCAGCCAGAGAAACCGCTACGGGTTAGGGTATGACCCAGATAAAGATGAGGGTGAACCCAATAATTCTCAAGAGCCTCGCAGAATCCAGTTCGTCAGGGAGGGTACCAATCAACCCTATCATGGTCAGCCGGAGCCTTTTATGAATAATGAGAATAAAGAGAGATGCCCAGGCTTTGAAATCTTTGCAAATGACTTTTGGGACAGTGAAGATGAGAAAGAGAAGGTCGAACAGTTGGTGAAAGACCTGCATGCAGATTGGGCGGAGGCACTTGATGGAGGTATTCTGATCGCGCTATTTGATGAGGTATGCCAAATGGGTAAGGATGAAGATCAGCCAGAAGTGACGATGATTGGACAAGAAGAACACGAAGATCCAAGCATGCTGATTGTGGACGCTGTCGGAAATTACAAGAATTGCACTTTCACACCTATTGTGAAACTGTGAAACACACCAACACATTCATAGAATCTGAGCCCGAGTCCATGTCTGAGTCTGAGTTCAGTGCTGAGTCGGAGATTGTGCCTCACGGCCCTCCACGTCGTTACCTGTTTTCTTTTGAGTCTTCTATAATGTATCAATCCCCAGACGGGCCTTTCAATGAAATAGACTATGATTTTGCTTACTTCGCTGTTCCTGAAATAAATTGTGTAAACCCTAACGATGAAGAGGCCGAGTTTGAGGGAGAAATACCCGAAGAACTCTGGTCCCTAATCGAACGAGAAAATGAAAGGCATGCTCAACCATTAAAAGAAGAAATAATTTCGATAAATTTGAGAGACGAAGGGGACCCTCGATTGGTCCAGATCGGTTCCGGGCTATCTGAAGAAGAAAGAAAAATGACCATTGACTTGCTCAAAGAATTTGAAGATGTTTTCGCATGGTCACATGCAGATATGCCCGGAATTGATTCAGATATTGTGCAACATCGGATCCCACTCTATTCCAATGCAAAACCGGTAAAACAAAAGCTCAGAAAGATAAGACCTGACTGGGTAGAGAAAATTAAAGAAGAGGTCACCAAACAATTTAACGCTGGATTCTTGATGGTCACTGAGTACCTACAATGGGTTGCTAACCGTTCCCAAAAAGGACGGTAAGATCAGAGTCTGCGTTGATTTTCGTGACTTAAACAAAGCTAGCCCGAAAGATGATTTCCCCCTGCCCCATATTGATGTACTTGTGGACAACACAGCTGGCCATGCTCTTTTATCCTTTATGGATGGCTTCTCAGGGTATAATCAAATTCTCATGGCACCAGAAGACCGGGAGAAGACTACGTTCATCACCGAATGGGGGACTTTCTGCTATCGGGTCATGCCATTTGGATTGAAGAATGTTGGATCAACATATCAAAGAGCAACAACCACTTTGCTGCATGACATGATGCATAAAGAAGTTGAAGTATATGTGGATGACATGATTGTCAAGGAAAAACAACGAGAAGAACATCTTCCGGCTCTCCGCAGATTCTTCGAAAGGATAAGGAAATACCGGATGCGTCTCAATCCACAGAAATGCACGTTTGGAGTAACTGCAGGAAAGATGCTAGGGTTCATGATCACCACCAGAGGAATTGAGGTGGATCCGTAAAAAATCAAAGCTATCTTGGAAATGAAACCTCCCCGAACAGAGAAGGAAGTACGGAGCTTCCTCAGAAAAATTCAGTTCATCAGCAGATTCATCGCCAAGTTGACTTCAACTTGCGAGCCGATGTTTCACCTTCTGAAGAAAAGGACTCCGTTTAAATGGTATGACAGATGCCAAAAGGCATTCGAGGCTATTCAAAAGTATTTGCAGAATCCACCGGTATTAATGCCACCAACACCGGGAAAATCCTTGATCATGTATCTGTCAGTATCACAATCAGCAATGGGCTGCATGTTGGCTCAAGAGAGTGAATTTGGGGTTGAGAAAGCTGTGTACTACATAAGCAAGAAGATGGTTGGAGCCGACGAAAGATATACCCCTTTGGAGAAAACTTGCTGGGCACTTATTTGGGCCTCCAAAAAGCTGAGACACTACATGCTGGCTTACTCAGTGATGTTGATTTCTCGAATGGAGCCTCTCAAATATCTGTTTGAGAAGCCAGCACTCACTGGTAAGTCAGCACGATGGTTACTCTTATTGGCCGAATTCGAGCTCAAATATGTCACGTGCAAATCAGTGAAAGGAAGAGCAGTGGCAGAATTTTTGGCAGATCATCCGATCGACGGGCCGAAAGATACTGAGTTTCAATTTCCAGACGAAAACATCATGACAACAACAACAGAAGAAGTTTGGAAGTTATACTTTGACGGGGCTACAAACCAAAAAGGGTTTGGAATTGGAGTGTTACTCGTTTCACCAGAAGGAACGCACATTCCTCTTTCTTTCAAGATAAGTTTTGAAGTAACAAACAACCAAGCGGAATATGAAGCATGCATTGTGGGAATGGAGGCTGCTCTGGAGATTGGGGCAAGAAAACTGGAAGTGGTCGGGGATTCTAACCTGGTGGTCTCACAAGCAAATGGCGATTGGAAAGTGAAAGAGGAAAAATTGAAGCCATACCATAAGGACCTGGATGATTTGATTCATAGGTTCGAAACGATAACTTTTACTCACATTCTGAGGATGAAGAACCAGTTTGCCGATGCTCTCGCTACACTTGCCTCTATGGTTGAGTTACCAATTGGGGTGCGAATGAGGCCAATCATGATTGAGCAAAGAACCAAGCCTGCTTACGAGTATGTAATGGTCACAAATGATGGTGATGATGGGAAGCCATGGTATCAAGACATTTGGAATCTAATTGAAAAAGGAGAATACCCGGTCAGAGCTGAACGAAAAGACCGCATCAATATACAGAGGCTCGCCTCCCATTACATCATCTGCGGAGGCAAATTATATAGGAGGTCATATTGCGGGATGCACAAGTTGTGTGTTTATGGTGAAGAAGCCCGGCGCATAATGGAAGAAATCCACGAAGGGGTTTGCGGACCTCACATGAGCGGAATAATGTTGGCGAGGAAAGTTCTAAGGCAAGAGTATTATTGGTCAACAATGGAAACAGATTGCATTGAGTATGTGCGGAGGTGCCATAGATGTCAAGTTCATCCGAACCTTATGCATATCCCGCCTTCTGAGTTGCACACCATGTCGTCTCCATGGCCATTCTCAATTTGGGGCATAGACGTCATAGGTAAAATCACACCGGCAGCATCCAATGGTCATAAATTCATTCTGGTGGCAGTCGATTATTTCACCAAGTGGGTAGAGGCAGCCTCTTACTCAAAGCTAACGGCGGTTCAGGTGGCACTTTATCAAGCAATACATTATTTACCGGTATGGGGTCCCGCAGGCTTTTGTATCAGACAATGGAGTTCACTTTAAAGGAAGAGCCGCGGAAGTTCTCGAGGAGTTTAACGTACAAGTACACAAATCAACGATTTACCGCCCTCAAACAAATGGAGCTGTAGAGGCGGCAAACAAAACTATCAAGAACATCCTTGAGAAGATGATTGAATCATCCCGTGACTGGCATGAGAAGTTGCCTTTAGCTCTTTGGGGATATCGAACTTCAATTTGCACACCGACAGGGGCCACCCCATACTCATTGGTATACGAAATGGAAGCAGTCCTCCCCATTGAGCTGGAAGTACCATCATTGCGAATAATGGCCGATTGTGAAGTCGATGAGGCCGAATGGCTGAAAGACAGGTTTGCCGAGTTGAGAAAGAAGATTGCGCGCACTGTACCTTGTCTAGGGGTATCAGCGAAGAATAGCGCGGGCCTTCAACAAGAAAGTAAAAAGCCGTGATTTGATGGAAGGAGATCTGGTTGTAAAGGAGATTCGGGCACCGGTGTATGACCCTTGCGAGAAGTTTCGGCCAAAATGGGCGGGGCCGTATATAATCAAGACCATTCTCAAAGGAGGAACAGCTGCGCTCATTGATTTGGATGGAAACGAGTTCAGCAAACTTGTAAACTTGGATCAACTTAAGCGATATTACCCCTGAGAGAAGCTCGCTGGACGGAAAACCGCAAGGGCGGGCCGTGCCAGGCAAAAATTAGACCAAGCCTGCTAGATTGAAAACCCGAAAGGGCAATTTAGGCAAAAATAAAGGCATAAAAATTAAAAGAGCTCGCTAGATCGAAAACCTGAAAAGGCGGTTCTAGGCAAAATTCAGAGCGCAAAAGGAGAGCAAAATACTCGAGTGGAACCATAGCCTGAACTACGTTATGACCTGATTCCTTGCAAAAGGATACGTAGGCAATCTCACTTTGAGATGCGGTCGCAGCCCGTTAAGTTGATCCAAGTTATCCTTCAAGACATTCAGTCATTCACAACCGCATATACACCATCATGGAACCAAAAGGGGGAAACCCTCGTAATTCAAAATTATCTGAAATTATTTCGTCTAATACATGAGTTGAGCATAAAAGCCTTACAAACATGAGAAACATGGAGAAAACACACAAACATGAAAACACCATTTATTTCAGAAAAACAGCGGGATCAAGCGAATGAGTCAGTCCACTATTCTCCCAAAACGCTTCTCTATCTCTTTTCTTATCCATGCATGATAAGCACCAGGTAGATGAAGAGAGGCATATTGATCAGGAGCCCAAATGTCTCTATCTCGCCAAGTAGAACGGTAAGCCTCCAAGACAGCATGCTTGAAAGTCGAAAGATAGAAATATGGTGGAATGAGGTAAGGCACCTCTTGGCAAATGCCGAACTGTCGGAGAATGCGCCGTGGCAAGTAAAAAGTGAAACTTGTCAGTCCTGCCAAAACTACCCAAGATGCGCCCATATGGACCCCAGTCATGCCAGGCAAATGCAACCAGGGGCATCTCCACACAACCCCATCCTCATCCATAGCAACAAAGAAATACAACCAATCATCCTCATTTCCCTTGTCAACCATAAAAGACCTGTTGGTCCATGTCCTTGCGTCAAAAACTTGACTACCTTTCAGATTAGCCAAAAGCCCTACCTTGTCACATAGCCATAGCTTCCAGAAATCAGAAAAAGTCCAAAATAAGAACCAAATCACCCAAACCAAAAGACCAAAAGTTTAAAGCTAAAAGCCAAAAGTCAAACCTGTAACAGAAGAGGACTTCCAACAAAAGTCCCAGCGCGACCAGAGTTAACCCCATCCAAGCCTTTAAGAGTCTCAGCCAAAACCAATGGTACCACATCCCGACGTTGTTTAATCTGCAAAGCAACGCTGACAATGGTAGGACTGACATGGCCATCATCCGCAACCAACAAAAATAAGCCAAGGAGACACATGCACAAAGCAAACATGCGGCGATTCTGGACGGTAAAGTTGAAGATGTCCCCCGATGGACTAAACTCAGCAAAAAGATGGAGAACGTTGAGGGTATTACCACGAATCAGAAATTGTGCAGCACCGTCACTTATGCCAAGCTCATTTATGAGAATCTTGGCAAACCCGGCTCTGACTGGAGGAATGACGCGTTCCATAGGAACGCGGGTCCCAAGGTAAGCCTGGAACTCCTCCACAGTAGGGCAAAGCTCTTGGATACCGAAATGAAACGCATGCAATTCAGAATCCCAGCATTGCGCAGCAGCTCGCGAAATGTCATGACGGATAGGGATGGAATGTAAGTAACGGAGTGCATTGAGCCCGAGACCCCGAAAGTTCAACCAGTCAATGTTCTCAAGGCTTGAAATCCAGGTATCAATGAGATGAGAATTGAGGGTGGCCATGGCGAAAGTAAGAAAGACGCGGAACCGGAACAAATCACTGGGGACTTGCAAATTTGTGTGAGCATGCAAGGTGTGAAAGTTTGAGAGGCTTAGAATACAGTTTAAGAGTGTTTGAGGACGTTAAAGGGGTTGCATGTAAAATGATTGGTCGTTACAAACAAGAAAACAGACTGCAGAATGGACAGAGGTTGGGCACTCAACCTCACCTTGGGCGCCCAAGGTCTGCAGCAGCACAGCAGCAACTTTTGACAGCTTTTGGGTTTCAAGGTACCAAAATCACTCTTAGGCCTTCCAACCTTGATCCAACAGTTGCAACAAACCCTGGGACGTATTTATGACTTGTCGGTGTCATTCCTCGCACCAAGTTCCAAGGAAATGGCTTTCCGGTGCATGACCGAGGTTTAAAGCCTTTGAATGGTGTCCGGTTGGAGATTCAAATTCCATATTATCAAGGTCCCTGGCAAGCCATGACTACCACAAGCTCAAAGGAGGTATTTGTGACCCGATACGGCCAACAACACATCAATATGTCAGGTTTAAGGGGTCCCTTCATGCATCTGACCACTTAGCATGCCTTACAAACAATAAATCCCGTTCTAGGGTTAAGTGGATTGTATATTTGTAAATTTTGAAGTCTAATAAAGTCATGTGTCATGTATATTGCAAGTCAGTGTACATACATTTCAATAAATAAAAAATTCACACGTTTTCCAATGTTTCGGCCAAATTCCCAAACATTAATTCTTATTATTTCAGTTGGACTTCTTGACTTAAGTTTTTGGATTTGGACTTCAGTTTGTGAATGTTTTGTTAATGTTTTACAATATGTAGCCATTTTTCGATGAACGTACAATCACAAGAGCATGGATAGATGAATAAACTCAGAAAGTGCAAATCATGTACGAAAACCAGCAAACATCCATAGTATGAAAGAAGAAAGAAAATATATACGTCCAATCATCCAATCATCATCACTAGTCATCTACCGGGCAAACAGACGCCCGAAAAAGCAAAATCAGAGCTCACAGGCCCAGTCAACCTACTCATCTACAAGGGCACGCAGGCCCAATGAAAAGATCAAAAGTAAAAAGCAAAAATTTAACTCCTAACTAGTCGTATGTCTCTCTCTCAAGTCTACTCCGTACTACTAGAGGCACCACCACCACTGTCACCATCACTCTCAGTCCCCGCGTAGTCGGGATCGCTTTCCTCATCGCCCTCAGGAAGATCCTCCAGCTTCTGACGCTTGGACCTCCCAAGCCGTACTCCCACGTTCGAAGGCCCCGCCACCTCCGAACGGTCTCTCTTCCTGAGTATTGGGCGTTGCATGAAGCAAACAAGCAAACAAGCCAAGGAATTAGTATGCCGCATAATCGTTACAATTCTTATTAAAGAAACAAATGGATGTTCATATCGGTGCAGTTCTGGCAGAGGAAGGAGCAGGGGCACTGTCAGGTGCAGGCTCTCCAGGAGAGTGGATAGGCACCACGTCTTCGGACAGTAGTCGACGGACAAGAAGGTGAAGCCCCTGGCATTGAAGTATGGCCATCCGTGCCGCCTCCTGGGAGATCTGCAAGAATGAATTAGAGTTAGCATTGAAGCACGAATTAAAAGCTGTAAACAATAAAAGATACACATGGATTCATACCTGCTCTGGAGGTAAAGGAAAGTCCTTCGTGGTCGGTCTCGGTATGTCTATGATCCCCTCCTGGTCAATAGCTACCGAAACATCCACCCACCAGTCAACTGGGGCAACTGTTCCCACTGTAGAACCAGCCTCAGTGCCAGTCCCAACACCCTCCTTAGAGGCCCCGGCTGACAAGTCAGCTCTAGTTGTCCGCTCCCGCTCCTCTCTCCCCCTCCACTCACGCACTCCAAGAGGGCCTGCTAAGTACCTCGTCTGGTAAAGGGTATAGTCCTCGTCTGATCGCCAGTACCGACTGAGAGGCCTGTAAACTACTGTGAACCTGACAATCTCCTCGTGCGTATAGCTCTGAGTTCATAGTACTCGGGGAGGCTGGTGTCCCGGCACCAAAGGGAACGCCGTCCCCAGTACCTGAACAAAGACCCTGTCCCCCAGGTACCAGAACCACCCGAACGAGCACTCCAGCAAAACCCTCCCCGCTGTCAGCTCTCTGCTCGAAGCCAGGTAATCCTCTTCAAAATCCATCCAAGTGGCCCGGTGAATCTGCACAAATCATTCAAGTCATCAGTAAAACAGCAGATATGTTTGTCATAATCAAGATAAACGAAGTTCTGATACGTACCATAGAGACGGAGAGCCGGTCCAAAGAATCACGGTAGACGTCCAATGCCCTCGATACTGGGGTGATAACCCGGTGTCCCTCTCTCCCAACACAGAGCACGGGGAAGGACAGTGGCGGCATGCGGGTGCGTAGTCTCAGGGGGATGTAACCCCAGCACCTCGAAAGTCCAAAGCTGAAATTCATTTCATGCATGATAGTATAAGCCAATATGTAAGTGTGAAGTGCGGAAAGTAAAGAGCTTGAAATAAAAGTTTTTCGAGTTTATTACCTCCCACATCCACCACATGCCAGCTATGTCCCGGCCTTTCTTCCTCGATACCGCGCCCATAAAAGCATAGCAAGCTCCCAGTGCTGCTCCTCCCCAGTTCATCCTCCCCGCCCTGTCAAAGTCTCTGAGTGCTGGAAGGTAAGAAAGGTGTACTTTGTTGCCCCTGTTTGGGAACAATGATGCCCCAAACAGGTACAACAAATAGCACCTGGCCTTCTGCTCTGCTTCTCTCTGATCCCTCGGTCTCCCTCCACACCTTTTTCCGAACTGGCCATACTGGGCCATATCCTTTCCCCGCCTCGGTACAAAGCCTAGAAACCACCTCAAGGCCCGCAAATCATCCGCCACCCCAGAGTCGAACTGGATAGGGCCTCCTCCTACCCTCAAACCCGTCAGTGCTGAGAAATCAAGTGGCGTCATCGTCGCCTCTCCACCGCCACCAAGATGGAAGGTATTGGTAGAGTCCCTCCATCTCTCTGCTAGAGCCAAGACCATGGCATGATCATGCCACGCCGCGTCCAAAGTCTGTATAAACCGGCTAAGCCCGACTCTGTCAACCAACTCCCGCACGTCCGGGTGAAGCGCACGGTAGTACCTCAAACTACTCGCACGCCCACCATGAGCTGCCATATGGTGGATCCTCTGTTCACAACAGACATCAAGCAGTTGTTAGCACAATAATCAAATCCATTTTAGCATTCTAATCCAGTTTACCCATTCAAATCAAATCAAATCAAATCAAAGCATGCGCGTGAATTGAAAGTACATTGTAATATGGAAATCAACAAACGTACCGTGAGACAGCCCTGTGAAAGATGGACCTCGGGGTCCAAAAGCACCCGCTCTCCAAAGTACGTCTCCTGCTGAGAGACGTAAGCGTCTATCCCTGAAGGGATGAACAGATGTACCGGAGGGTCATAAGTAGCCTCGTCGAAACGCGGCCTCTCCGCTAACGCCGTTGTAGCCTCCTCAACCACCGAAACCCGT
>JAXBDA010010139.1:0-11108 GCA_036023075.1 Gaultheria prostrata
TTTGTATTATAGAACTCGTCGAAAACTATCAAACAAGATCCATATTGGATATTTTTAGAGATTCATATTGAAAGATATAAGCAATTGAAAATGACACGAGTTTCAAAAATGGACATCCAATTTGGGATGGAGGGAGTAGTTTCGAGTTTGATGCTTTAACAAACCTTTTCTGTCGGACTAAGCATACCATCTAATATTTTTGCTTGTGCTTTTATTTGATATCAGGATTCTATTTCAGATGATTCTACCCTTTATTCAATAATGGGCATCTTATCAGTTGTTGGTGTAGTGGTACGTCCTTTTTCTTAAAACTCAGGCATAAAAGATAATGGTTGAACTTCTTGTTGCTAAAGTTTTCTTGGTTTGTCTGACCACCTCACTCTTGTCCCAGGGCATGATAATTGCATTCTCTCTTGGAATGGGGCCTATTCCATGGATCATAATGTCTGAGGTACCCATTATTTACTTTTTCATGTGGACTAGTGAATTGGCTTGCTCAAACTTGCTGGAATTTATGATTCACATTGTTTTCAAAATATCAATAATCATCAGGGTCGGTTGCAGATCAAAGCAATTTATTTTCAAGGCATAGTTACATTTTTATTACTACTTTCTTTTTTAGATTAAATGTATCGTTGCATTATCATATAGGAATGACAAACGATTTCGTCATCAATGTTTTTACATCACTAGTCACCACCCAAAAGTTCTGGCCCCGCCACTAGCGTTCGAGTTTACAAGAGCAGCTAAATAGGCACTTTCATTTATTCCAAATGCTTGTAAATTATCAGTTGAGTAAAAATATATTTATAATATAATCATAAACCAAGTGGTTGCCATTATCGAGAATCAAGCAGTAAAAAAGTGAAGTATGTCAAAAGACCAATGCATGGAAACAAAAAACGGATAAATTGCTAACTCCAGTTATGTGGCTGTCCTTTTGAATATGCCGTTGCAGATCCTTCCAGTCAATATCAAGAGCCTTGCTGGAAGCACAGCGACACTGTGCAACTGGTTTTTTGCCTGGGTGGTTACGTTGACTGCCAACATAATGTTGAATTGGAGCAATGGAGGTTTTTGCCCCTCTCCTTCCCCCTCTCTTTCTCTACATGCGTGTTTGTTTTCTTCTATCTTTCTATCATTTACATTCGGCGTGTGAAAAAACAAAAATCGAATCGCCTCTTGATTTACTACTATGGTAAATAAATAAATTTGCCGATTAATTTAATAAAACCCTAATCTATGTGATTATGCAAGACAATAAACACAATAATTAAACAACAAGCATAACACACATATATACGTGGAAAAACCCCAAGGCGGGGCAAAAACCACGGGAGAGAAGAGAACACTATATGCAAATCGCGGAAACAAAGAGTTTCTTACAACCACGCTCTGAACTCCTTCAATATTGACTAAGAACTTTTTTGCTGACTCCTCATGAACCGCTCTAATAGATGCTTCTTCGGACTCGACTCCTCGAATCCTTGATCTACGCAGGACTCCTCCTTTAGACCAATCTCCAATCAACTTTGAACTCCATCAAAGACCTTCAAGTGATGTAGAAGATAAACAATCTACCTTGAGAGAGATTATGCAAGCATATAGATCCTAAGACCTCATCCAATCTCTCAAGGAATCAACCCACAAGTGTGTTTAGATAGCCTCCACCAACTTTTTTTCTCTCTCTCTCTATAGACGTTGTGGCCGCTAGGGTTAGAGAAAAGAATGAAACGCGCGTCTTAAATAGACTTTCAGACCTAGCATGGCTCGCTCGAGCGGTCTCTCCAGGTGGTTCGAGCGACCTATTTACCCTTGCTGTCCGGATTTCCTTTGCATTACAAATCTTCAACCCAATATACAGGCATTGATTGCTCGCTTAGATTGAGGTGCTAATTACTGTCTTCGACTCCTCACCACTCAATCAACTAACAAGCATCTAAAAATGATTTCAATTACATGGAAACGTCACGGAATTAGTTAATCACAAATAAGGAACTCAGAGCGTGTTCTGCTTTTATTTTCAATAATGGCGTGTCAAGGAGCAACAGACGGACCAACTGTAGGAAAAATTAGTATGAGCCATAGTGATCGTTTTTGTGTCATAAAGTCTTCTCCTTTATGTTTTTCGATTGAATCAAGAATTAGTAGTAATATCACCGATACTCGACTCATCGAACTAATAAGACTGATTTTCCTTTTTCTTTTTTTTTTGGTATTTTGAGTCCTATCTTTGAGTCTTTTATTATGTGTTCAAAGTCTTGTTTTCTAACTGGTGTTTCTTCAAATAACAGGATGAGTCTTTTATTATGTGTTCAAAGTCTTGTTTTCTAACTGGTGTTTCTTCAAATAACAGGAACATTCACCATATACATGGTTATGTCCATCTTGACTGTTGCGTTTGTGAGCCTCTATGTGCCTGAGACAAAGGGAAGAACTCTAGAAGAAATCCAGTGGTCTTTCAGATGATGTTCCTCGCTCTTTCAGATTTTTGGTACCCATTTATTCATTTTCACAGTCTCTCTTCATTGTTTTTCCATTTTTGTTGTATTCATAGACCCCAACCTTATGTACCGATTCGCAGAATTAAACACATATGGCATATTTGCGGGAATGTATTTTTGGTGGTGTTGAATTATTTTTTGGAAGTAAGCTACTTTTTTAGTTAGTTTTTTTTTTTTTGGGGGGAAGGTTATGACGCATTACCACTCATGTAAAATTAAACTTATGCGATTCAATATGTATGTACGTTTCACCTTACAGAAGTTTCACCTTACAGAAATTACGACGACTGTTTTTTTTCTTTTCTTCACATGATAGGATGTCAGTATGTCAGTAGAGTTAGATTACTAGGGCAGACTAATGCCGCTCCATCGACTTGAATTTGAGATCTTACACATTGGTACCTATGTGTCCACTCACGATTGTTTGAGCTACTAATTTTTCATATTCTTCTCATTTGGCAACTTGGTTCGGTACGAAATTCACCTCATATCCCGACAAAAAGATCCATTGTGACAAAAAGAACCACTATTATATGCATGCAAATCTTATGTAGTGTTCGCAACACACGATTTAAGATTTGCAAAGATGCGTTAGGCCAGGTTGTTTAACAATAAAAACACTCTTAAGTCAGCTTGTTTCAAGAAAAAACTTGAGTTAGAAGTAAAAGTTTGAGTGTGATCTGAAAATTGCCCTCAACAGTTGGGTTGCATTGTACATTGCATGAGAGGGCAATATTGTCATAATTTTTCATAAGTCAGTATCCAATCTTATTATCTTAAATCAGTGGAACAAGCTGACTTTGCCTTTCTGGCTTTTAATAAGTGCTAAAACCATTTTGGTTTAAGTAAGCTGTTACAGAACGTCGGGTTTGAAATTATAACTAGCTTTAAAAACATGTTCAAACTTGACTTTTATTAGGCTAGTTGATCTCGGACGAACTTTAGTCTTGTCGATTTTAATACAAAAGTTATGTGTTTTGGCTTAAAAAGCCACAACGGCTTATTTTTTCGTCTTCATTTCATTTTTTTTTTGGCGTTTGTTAGGTTTGCATAGATTTTTTGTGTGTATTGCTGCTTCGTCTAGGCGAGAGGAATCCAAACAGGTAAAAGATTATGATTAGAAATCTCAATTTTTTTTGAATAAGATTGAAAAAAGTGTAAAAATATGCTCCCTTCGTCCCTTTTTAAGTGTGTTACCTGGGAATTCCAACTATTTATCTCTCACATCAACTTTTACATCTACTTTCCATTACTTACCCTTATCAATATAATCATACCCACTAACTTTTCAAAAGAAATCTACTTTTAAGGGTAAAATAGGAAATGTACCCACTAACTTTTCAAAACACACACTTATTAAGGGACATCCCAAAATGGAAATGTACACACTATAAAAGAGACGGAGGGAGTATCTATTTGTCTTTATTCAAAAAAATTAAGTTTGGATCATAATTTTGTACTTTTTTATTCCTTTCGCCTAGACAAACCAATAATACTAAAAAAAAATCGATGCAAAAAAAAAAAAAAATTCAAATAAAGACGAAAAATAAGCTTAGTGACTTTTTAGGCCAAAACACACCACGAGTTTTTAAAAGGAAATAGAGTACCTTTGTTTGTCTAAAAGACAAATCAACCTCAAAAGAATTTTTAATAAGTTGAACGCGAGCTTGACCTCGAATTCGAACGACTTAGTTCATTCGTCAGTTCTATCTACTAGAAAATCTTCACCAATAATAGAGTTATCAATCTATATCTATCAGTAACATCAAAGGGGTCATACACTCTTGTAGTCTTGTACGTAGCTGTTGTTTTCGTTCCTTGATTTTATTCATTTAGGTGCATTTCCAACGTGTTGCGAAATGATGGCTGTACCTATTTATATTGAATTGTCCAAATGAAACAATTGATTCATCCAATAAGACCCAAAACACCAAAAATGTAATCGATTTTCGATTGAAACGGGGCATGAAAAGGACTGCAAAATTCGATTCAATTCAACAAGATTTTTCTTTATTAAGTAATTCCGTGAAGACCGTCTTTCAAATGATTCGATTTATATATGAGAGGGCAATTCAACAAGTTTTTCTTTATATAGAAGTTTTACAAATTTTAAAATATATTCGTTGTTGATCCTTGTAATATCTCACGTTGTTAGCGGGTAGGATTGCCTTTGGTCACGTCGAGAAAGAATTTTCACATGTTAATGACCCTTTTTGTTTTGAACTTATACAGAGAAGTACAAGGTTAAAAAAATAAACATATATGTTCCTTAGAGCATCTTCAAGATAATTGCAAAAACAAAATAGTAAAACATTTGAAAGTTGAAGTACTTACTTGTTAGTAAAGTATAATTTCAATAGCAAATCATCCTTAAAATTGTGTTCAAGGATCTTTTGAGAAGCAACCTTCAAACACTAATTGTTGAGGCTGCAACCTTAAATTATATTGCAAGTTTAGAAGTAGGTCTGCAAATGAGCCGAGCTGTTCGCCAGCAGCTCGCGGCTCGGCTCGTTAATGCTCAGCTCGGCTCGGTTCATTTACTAATCGAGCCGCGCTCGAGCTCGAGTTTTGGGCTCGTTTACTAAACAAACCGAGCTCAGCTCGCGAAAGCTCGGCTCGGCTCGGCTCGCAAAAGCTCGACTTGTTTAATATGCTCGGCTCGTTTAAAGAAACTCGTTAAGTAAATTAGTCTGGCTCGGCTCGATAAGGACTCGGCTCGTTTACTACCGAGCCAAGCTCGAGCTCAATTTTTGGGCTCGTTAAGCAAACGAGCCGAGCTTGAACACCGCAAAACTCGGCTCGGCTCATTTACTAATCGAGCCGCGCTCGAGCTCGAGTTTTGGGCTCGTTTACTAAACGAGCTGAGCTCAACTCGGCTCGGCTCGCCAAAGCTCGACTTGTTTAATATGCTCGGCTCGTTTAAAGAGACTCGTTAAGTAAATTAGTTTGGCTCGGCTCGATAAGGACTCGGCTCGTTTACTACCGAGCCAAGCTCGAGCTCAATTTTTGGGCTCGTTAAGCAAACGAGCCGAGCTCGAACACCGTAAAACTCAGCTCGACTCATTTACTAATCGAGCAGTCGTTTACTACCGAGCCAAGCTCGAGCTCAATTTTTGGGCTCATTAATCAAACGAGCCGAGCTCGAACACCGCAAAACTCGGCTCGGCTCGTTTGCAGCCCTGTTTAGAAGTGGTAATTGTTGAGGCTGTCCAAACAAGTGAAGTACTTGGATGTAGACCTTCATTGCATATTAACTTTTCCATGTTAAATCTTTAAATTTAGGGAAGTGATATTGGCATTCTCTTTTTTTTTTATTGGCACTCTTTTTCTTTTTTTTTTGGTCTCTATTAGGTGAAATTACTCTTGCACTTTATAAATAGAGACAAAAAGAAAGTGTCAATAGAAAAAAGGGGAGCGCCAATATCAATTCTCTAAATCTATATCGCTTTTGAAAAAAAAAGCGCCACTACATAAAGTACCACTGCCATGAACAGTAATTTCGTCCTCCTAATGAACAGTGTTTTTCTCCCAAAACAGTCCTTCCGGTCACTTGTGTTTCCAACCTGAGATGATATTATTGATAATTGCTAGTTTTGAAAAGGCTTTGAGATGATATATTACTTGGAAGTGAGTGGGCCATGGCTGTTTGTTTGAATGTGAAATTCTGGTTGAAAATACATGCTTATGACGATATGATCCATCCAGACGGTGTCCCGAGCGCTCGGAGATATTAAACGGACTAGTGATGAAATAAGGTTGGAGGTGCAGCCAGACACCAAACGGGTATTGATATCATGCCACTCCTATATATAAAGCGTCACTGTCATGAATTCATGTTTGTGGAAAAAAAATTTGGTACCACATGTTCATGCCGAGCACGATCTTAACCGTCCAAAAGTGTTTTGGACGGCCCAGATTGAATCCCACTCTCTCCTCTCACCTGACCACTCTCTCTCCTCTTCCGAACCGTTGGATCGCGCTTTGGATGACTAAGATTGCTGAACGGATACCACGTAACACTGAAAATTCCTCGTGTGTGGGTATTCTCAATACCCAAAAAATGGGAACACTAATGTGGACGGGTTTTTTTGTTTTACCACATCTTGGCCACACACATGTAGGTCTCTTATGTTGCTTTAATGTTTGCTCACCAAGACAAAAAAAAATTACTAGGAGTAATTGAAAATTTATTTGAAAGGAATTGAATGCATTTTGAATTGATACGAAAGTCTTTTTCTAAAAAAAAATGATAGAAAATGTATTTTCTTCTTTTGTTGAAAATGTAATTCATAAAAACAATAAAATAAACTCTTATAGTAGTATATGTTACTCCTTTCACTTGTGTTCTTTTTCGGAATTCATGTCATATTTAAGTTCATTTACATCTTTTGATTTATAGTATGCTATGTGATATTGAAAGTTTTGTTTAACAGAACTAATTGAAATCTGTTAACAAGATCCATAATACATAAAAGTTTAATTGATTGAAAAATAAAAATTCTATTCTATTCGGTTGAATGAAATTAAGGACAAATAAATGGGGATGATGGAGTATATATGGAGAGGCGCAATTTAGAAAAAATTTAAATTTTTTTTTGCTCCCTGGAAATTTCATTTCATTTCAAAATTTGTTATATGAATTGTTACACACATGCAAACATAATGAATGAATTCAAGGTGATTAAAATGCTAGGGGCACAACAAACTGGATCAACAAAGTGGTACAACACCCCAAAACGACGTCGTTTGGGCGACTAATCTAAAGAATTGGCTCATCGTTTTGGGGTGTTATACCACTTTGTTGGAACTAACATATGTAAATTGAAGTTTCAGGAATTCAGGGGGGAAGAGGTGTGAACCAATGTAAACAAATCTTATACTATTTCTAAAATGTGTCCAGCAGACAAGATTATCAAAATATTATCAACCACCGAAGGTGGTAGCCTACATGGCAAGGGTGAGTGAACTTAAGTGCTCCTCTCTCCCGTACGCGATCCGATAACAAGGTTCGAGTGCCCAATTTTGGCAGAAATCCAAATCTGGCAGTTCCAAAATCTTTAGGCCAGATAGAAACGTCATACAATAGCTACGGCAACGTATAAACAACTGAGTACCTTGAATAAATGTTTAAAAAAATAGCAGCAGGACAAGCAAATTTGTTGAAGCAACAATAGAGTTGACAAAGCGAATTAAATACTGAATTGATTAGGCAATATCTAGAGACTAGAAGCATCATGGTAGTTTACTTCGTCTAAACTTTCCTATGTCATCAGTGATGTAAATCAACATGTTGACCCAATAACAACCCCAGCGAAACAAAATCATGAAGACCATTTCTTGCTATGTTTTCCGGCATTCCCAGAATCCCGAGCAAAATAGATAGCTGTTGATTGGAGGTAGAAAACTAACCTCCTGTCACAATGTTAACCAAATGTAGCTAATCATAACAACAATGTTAATCATTTTTTCCTATCTTAATCCTTTTAAGTTAACTTCCATATTAACAGGAATGTGTCATTGCAACTCAGAACAGACGTTTAGAAAGGGGTGTCGCGCTGAAATGTACTAAACTTTAGGAACAAGTAGAAAAGCATGACAAGCCACTTTCGTGTTGGAATTCATAAGTCGATGCAACCTCATCTGTTTCATAAACACAAATTTATGCAGCATGTGAAAGTACAAGACAAGATGAACAAATCAGAAAGTCGATAGTACTCTACACAGGAGGAGTTAGGAACACTAGAAATGGACACCACATTTCAAAGACCGAATGAAGAGACCTGACGAGATTCGTAGCAAGATTTTGAGAAGAAAACACTAGGCTTCTGATGAGATAAAATGAATGATCAGCCTGGCCCACTTTTTCTTAAACTACAAGACTAGTTTCACAGGATACTTGTCAATGCAATCCTCCCATGGACCATTATGAGACGGCTTCACATTGCGAAGTGCTTGCCACACTGCACTATTACACTTGAAACCGCTCCCAAAAGCAATCTGCCAGACTCTATGCCCTTTTCGAATTCTCCCCTTGGCCTCAATGTAGGCAAGTTCATACCAAATGGAACTCGATGAAGTGTTTCCAAATCGGTGCAGAGTCATCCGAGAAGCTTCCACATGCATAGGCGACAACTGCAAATTCTTCTCCAGCTCATCAATCACAGCCCTTCCCCCAGCATGTATGCAAAAATGATCGAACGCCAGCTTAAAATCTGGGATATACGGCTTCATATTTTTGTTGAACAATTTCTTCACCACAAGCGTAGCAAAGAACAGAAGTTGCTCGCTAATTGGGAGAACAATAGGACCCAAAGTAGTGATGTTGGTTTTAAGAGCCCCACCAGCAATAGCCATGAGGTCTTTCGACAACGAGACACCAGTCTTCCCCGCATCATCTTGCTCTTGATAAACACAACGGAAAGCCTTATCATCCGCACCTTTATGAGTCCGCACGACATGAACAAGCTTATACTTGGCCCGCCTCCTATCCCCAGACTTGTTTGACAACAAAACCGCACTACCCCCAACTCTAAACAAACAATTGGGTATCAACATAGCCTTCTTATTTCCAAAATACCAGTTCTGCGTAATATTCTCCGTACTCACAACAACAGCATACGTATTCCGATGAATTTGCAACAAATCCTTGGCTAGGTCAACCGCAATCACCCCTGCACTACACCCCATACCCCCCAAATTGAAGCTCCTGATATTCCCCCTCAACTTATACTTATTCACAATCATAGCAGACAAAGAAGGCGTCGGATTAAACAAACTACAATTCACAACAAGAATACCAATATTCTTCGGCTTTATCAAGGTATTCGCGAAAAGATTATCCAAAGCACCAAACATGACCTGTTCCGCCTCGACTCTGGCAGCCGCCATAGACGGTTGAGGCGGAATAGAATGCATAGCCTCGGGGAAATAAGTCTCCTCCCCGAGCCCCGATCGCTCCAAGATCTTGCGTTGGAACTCTAAAGACGACTCGTCGAAATCCCCTGTTAACCTCGAATGCTCCATGAACCGTTTAGAAGGAGCCTTAAGCTTATCAGGCGCACGATAACACGAATAATCAATCAAATAAACCGGTCTAGGACGAGTCATGATGTAAACGGTCGATCCAAACACGAGGAAAGCCGAACAGACTATAACGCTAACGAGATTGTATTTCAGGTGGAGCCATAACTGATGGATTTCGTTAGGGTTTGTTTGTGAGGCTTCGATTAATGTAATAACAAATACAGGGATAAGACACAGTGTCAACAAATGCGAGATCAAGTAATGGTAACCTAATTTGACGTACTTGAGGTTCACGCTGAGAAGGAAATCGGGGAGTCTCCGATTGGGCGGGATCTGAACGCCGATCGACGCGCCGCCGCCTTCGCCGCTGCGGCCGGCGTTGACTTGAGCATCGCCGCCCCCGTCCATGGCGGAAATCTGTAGATATAGATATGTGGATGAGACTGTATCTATATTTTGTTGAAATTAAATCATGAGTTTGAGACGGTTATTTATAACCGCTCCGATACACACTCTCTCTCTCTCTCTCTCTCTCTCTCTCTCTGTAGAAGGAAGAAGATATGTTTGTTTGTTAATGATGATGAAAAGTGGACGGTTGAGTTGTATATGAGTTGGATTCAACAGTTGACTACCAAACTAGATTCCAGAAAAATCTCAATCAGTTGCTGACTTGCGGTTACGCAACGAGGAGAAAATTTTGGGTGCCGACTAGGTAGGGGCACGTGTAGTGTCAAGCGGCAATCTTGATTGTGTAGTGTCAAGCGGCAATCTCGGTTGTTCAAAATGTTTTCGATGGTCTAGATTTAAAAAATTAAAACAGGGGAGAGAAATAGGAGGGAGAGAGAGAGGAGAAAGGGTAGAAGAAATTTGAGCTTTCACACTTCATTATCGGGGAAGATTTCGGGAATTTTTTTTTCATATTTCCTACCAAACCTCCATACTCCAACTTGTAGTACATGAGTTCGGCGTGGCTCTCAGGGGCTGTTTGATAAAACTGAAAACTGAAAATGAAGTTCTGAAAATTGAATGCTGAATTTGTTAAGCTGATAAGCTATTTGATATGTTCTGAATTTTAAACACTCAATTAAATAAGATGTTTGGTATGTACAAGGAGCTCAATTATTAATTCCGCCAATTTTTTTATTTTACGTTTCATATATTCATACTTGAATACAAAAATCAAGTCAAGAAAAAAAAATATTGAGCAAGATGGCTCGAGGATGGAGTTGTTAATTACCAATGGTCGCCATGTATTTGTAATAGTAGTGGAGTGGTGATTATGGTGGCTCGAGGGTGGAGTTATGCAGTTGTGGTTGGGTGGTGGTGGAAGATTGATAGGAGTGGTGGCGGTGGCGGTGGAGTGATGGTGGTGATGAGTGGTAGTGGTTGTGGAATTGTGGCATTGCAATGGTGGGAGTGGCGGAGTGGTGGTGGAGAGATGGTGGGAATAAGGGGGTAGAGTGATAGTTGCGGTGGTGTAGTGGCGCCGTGGTGGTAGTGGCGGCGGCGGCGGCAGTGGTGGGAGGATAGTTGGACAACTTTTGGGGGCCGCTTCTTTCATCAAATTTTCAACGACTCGAG
>JAXBDA010010140.1:0-11101 GCA_036023075.1 Gaultheria prostrata
TTCTTGAACTACTCTCTTATATTCGAATTTCCGAGACTTCTTTGGTTACTCTTATTGACTTCCACGTGGATTATGTAATTATTTATGTTTATGAAATTTGGGGCGTTACACATAAAGATACTTTGGGAAATAGTTGGACACTCGAGGGACACATTGCCACTTGCAAGACTTGGGTGTGATATGTATACGTATAGGGCACTGGTGAATACAAGTAGAGCAATTGTTTGACACGTGGGTAATCGTGGGATACGTCGGAGTACGTGTGGGTATTGTATGGTACATGGACTCACGGGGAATACATCGACTAGGGGATCTTGTGTGTGTGTGTGTGTGAGTGCTTAGGTATGTGATGAATGTTTTAAGAGAAATAGGATTACGTGCATGATACTGATTGGTGTGAGTCTCAACGGACATGTTAATGGATTTGAAAGAGAAAGATTAATTGTGTCGGGATGAAGGAATGATAATGGAATAATGATTTACTGACGGTGGAATTGGAAAGCGAAAAGAAAGAAAGAAAATGATTGCATGATTGAAAAGACACTATGATATCTTGAAGATGGTTTAGTACGAGGGTTGTTGGACCCAGCTAATGTTATTGACTGAGAGACATGAGGCTTTGATAAGTAGTAACATTATGATTGATAATATTGGTCAGATGTAAGTTTGATAGTTTGTTATCTAAAGTTTATATCGTAGAGGTGTACGTGAGGGACGCGTGAAGGATGATGTTTGTTGCTATAACCAAATGATATACTGGGTAGCTTACTTGTTATTTGTCAATATTATGTTGCGCTTCCGTTCATTATATCTTGTTATGCATTTATGTGTCTGAAACCCAAAGAGGATACCTACTAGGCGAAGTGAATGCTCACCCCTTTGCTGTTTCAGGTGTAGCTTGGAGCATGACATGGGGTGCTTGATGTGCATGACATAGTGAGAGCATGCCATGAAAGGTTATTTGAAGCATTGTAAAACTTTTACTTGTTGAAAGAATGTAATATTGTAAAGTAATTCATATGGGACATGGGTGCCGAGAATTAGATTTGTCATTTATTGTCAATATAAACGCTGTAAGGGAATTTTGGACTAATCAATGAGTTTAGCGAAATATTTTGTGGAGGAAACTTGCTTATTCAATTATGCTGAAAATCGAGGGCGTGACAAATTCACAGTGTCCTTTTATAAATTTACGGTTTTGTTACAAATTCGCACTGAAATTTTGACGGCCGAAATCGAAGTTTAGATCGGGTTATACGTCCACAATTTAGTTTTTGTATGGATTCCTCCTTTTTTTTACAAATTCACAGTTTTTTTATTAACAAATTCACAGTTTTTTTTTTAATTCATCCACTTTCTGATTAACTTGCTAAGAATGCTCTAATGTCCTCTTTAATGTTTGGGCTTTTTTTTCTTTTTTTCTTTTTAACAAATTCGCATTTTCTTTTTTAATTCCAACAGTTCCTTTTCTTGTTTTGGTTTATGATTCTATGCCTATTTAATGCTCGGGCTGTATTGCTTGTTCATTGGTATCTCAATGACAAAAAAAAAACTCTTTCCATCGAGCCCTTACATGATTATAAAGAACTCTAGCAAATTTTCCAATTTCAAAAAATTTCATACATTAGAGCTTTCTTGGCCGTACTAAAATCTTTACTATAATTTGGAAAAAACTAGCCTTTGTTTATGTTTTCGGACCTTGGAACCATTTTAAAGTAGTATCTATGTCTGTTTGTATTTATGTTTCTATGTTTTTTTGTTTGATATAAACATTTTTTGGGGAAAAATACAAAAAGTGAGTTTCAACACAAAAAAATACAAATTCGTAGTGAATTTTGCCGGCCGGAAAAAATTGGCAGACGGAAGGTTTGAAAATTCGCAGGAAGCCGCCGGAAAAGTTTGCCGGCCAGAAGTGGATGGTGGATGAAGGTGGGGAGTGAGAGGTGGAGTAAAGAGTAAATTTGTGTTTGAAGAGTAGAAGTGTAATCTTATTAATGAGTTGTACCTAGAGGTAATTAAGAATTGAGTGTTACCTTAATGGGAATTAAGGAGTAGTTTTCTGTACCTAGAGGTAAAAACCTGGTGCCTAAATTATGATAACTGTAGACCATTAAAATTGAAATTTGGGTTGGGCTACAGAAAACGATTGGACTTAAAGTTGGTCCTTTTGAACGATACTTCGGGCTACCTTCAATCGAAATTAATCTAACCTGCCAAATATTTTCTCCATATCTTCCAAAATTTATTGAAATTCTGTGATAAGGCTCAAGTTTGACTTCACCGTATCTTTCTACGTCCTTTCAGAGTGGAGCCAATCAAATGTGTAATGGAAAAGACCCTTGAAGCACTACGTTGCGGTGCTCAATGAGCTATTAATTTCCAATTTGGAATAGTATAGTATGTACATGTCTTTTCTCTTGCCAACAACAATTTTCCTTCATGTAACCTTTCAATCATAACTATGCAATGGGTGTGGTCTTCCACAAATAAGAAAGAAAGAGAATCCAATCCCATAAAAATGGAGAAACACTTCATTAATAATTTTTGGTAGAGTATGTTGTTCGGTTATTGTGTATTGGCCTTGATTGAGTATGTAATACCCCAGGTTTGGGGGTAGATGATGTTTAGTCCCACATTGGTTGTTGACATGAGTGATCTTGGATATATAACAAACCATGTAAGAGACTACTAGTACCTTGGGTTTAAGCATTTTGGGCCACGTGGTGTGGCTTGTGGATTAAATCAGGGTACTGGGCCAGTGGTCTACATGGGGCGTTACAAATGGTATCAGAGCCCGGCCTGGTCCAAGTGGTGGGTAGGATGCGCTCTGCCACCACGGACACCAGGGGAGGTTGCTAGGACCATGCAACGAGGAGTCGAGGACGTTGCATCCCTAAGGAGGGAATATTGTAATACCCCAGGTTTGGGGGTAGATGATGTTTAGTCCCAAATTGGTTGTTGACATGAGTGATCTTGGATATATAACAAATCATGTAAGAGACTACTAGTACCTTGGGCTTAAACATTTTGGGTCATATGGTGTGGCTTGTGGATCAAATCAGGGTACTGGGCCAGTGGTCTACATGAGGCCGTTACAGAGTAGATACGAAACTCACATAATTGATGTAGCAATGTTCCATTTGTGCAATTCTAGGAATGTAGCTCTCCTACAATTTGGTATCAATAATAAAAAATATATATGCTAGACTTCCACCATGTGTAAGCGTCCATCGATTTAATTGGGTAACAACACTAAGATTTTTTTCGTTAGTATTGTTTGATCGGCGAATATCGTCCGGAGCATTACCTCAACATTGATAAACATAGTTCTCACAGATATACCATTATCGGGTCTAAATCTTGAAGGTAGCATCAAAAGATCATAGAAGGAATAGAAACTAAGTGTAAATCCATCCTATCAAGTTTGAAACCCTATTTTACCAGTCCAATTACATCGGCTTCGCAATCTGAGAAAACCTAGTTGGTTTTATCCTTCACTTTTTATTCAATTGTAAAGAACAAGAAAAGAAAAGGATATAACCAAAACTTTGCCAGCCAACTACTCCCTCCGTCCCAAAATGATAGTCCCTTTTGGGACTGCGTGCCATTTTCAACGGCTTATATCTTTTAATGTGAACCTCAAAAAATATCCATTATCGATCTTGTTTGATAGATCTCATTGAAAATTTTTATACGGTGCAAAAAAAATTCAAAAATTATTTCGATAAATATATTATTTTATAGTTTAAAAATTGCACATAGTTTCGTAGTGGACTATCAATTTGAGACGGAGGGAGTACTTCAACCACAAACACAAACACAAATTATTATGTGCTTAGATTACAAATTTATATGTGTGTGACCATATGGCTAGATACCTGCAGGCAAGTTGCTATAAGTGGATAAAATCCTGTAAGTAGGTGTTGAGCTGTAGCATGGGCAAATCCGAAGGAAAATAATAGACAAAAGAAAATTGGAACGAATGATTTGCAAGTACTGGGGGATATGGTGTTTCTTAGATCACACATGCGACAAAGATGCACTCCTTAATACTCCTAATAAAAACAAGTAATAAGATTTTTTTTTATAATCAGCTTGCGTACGGCTCGATAATACCAATCCTATAGTCCACTAGCGAGTGCCCCATTTAAAGACAAAGCAAAACTCTGCATGGATTGACTCCGAATGACTTGATAACATTTATGATGTTTCGAATATGAGAAACTTCACAGGGAAAAATACGTACTCCTCTCTTCCCAATGCCCAATTAATATTACCATTATGCAGAACTATAAAAACATTCCAAAACAAATAGGTGAAAAGAAGGAACTTGTTTACTTACCCCATTGATTGTTTTAATTTTCTTAGTTTTCAGGTTAATTGGATTGCAGGTTTTTCAGTAATCTCTTACTACGTTTTACTACTAACTCGCTGTACTACGTGTTTGTACCCAGATTTGTCAGGCCCTAAGGTAGAGTGCCATGTGGTAAGTGGGCCCGAGATCATGGTCAACAAAAAGTCAAAATTAAGTAGGCCTACATTCAGGGGCGGCTCAACTCTTGACCCCGCGTGGTCAAGCGACCTTGCTGGGTACAGAAAATGCACTGAAAAAAATAGTAAAATTTAACTATAAAAAAATAATAAATTTTAGCTATAAATTAAATTTTCTTTAGTATTGTCAGCACAAGGCTATTTGTGCGAGGATACAATAAATAAAATTCCAACTAAATTTGAACCAAAACGTTATATCCCAACAAAACAAAACAAGCCTAGCCAAATAACTTATGGGAGCGCAAAGAAAATCTTGGAGCCTAGTCAGAATATTTTTATTTTTGTTGCATTCAACTTTTCATCGTAAACACGCAGCGCTAGATGAAAATTCTAGAGCCACGCCTACATTGTTCGTCAACGAGATGGTCAAAGTCAATCAATGGTTGAGAAACCAATTGGAATATGACAAGAGTATACCAAATCTACCTACATTTTTTTGGGTAGTTGAGATATTTCAGGATCTAATTGCATTCATAGACAGATTCTCGGGGCATATCCAACGAACATTTTTTTATATTTCCTTCGATTTTAAGCATTATAATTTATAAAGGTAAAATACATGAGAATTTGGTCATGAATGCCAAATAGCCCTTAATGAAGCAAGTTCCAGTTAAAGATTGTTAATGGGATGAGCAGAATGAGGGGATACGCCTGAAAAGTAGAAAGTACTCAAACTTTTGACTGATTCTAAAGGCTATGTGAAAGCCATCAGAGGATTTCTGTTTGCAATTAACGTTTACAATCAATTTGAGTTCTCAAAAATAAAAGAAAGTGGTTTGGATAATCAGTACACAAAAGTGTTGGAACTTGTAATCCATAATTATCTTAGATATTTGGGGTTCATGTATCTAGTTGGATACATGTTATTATTAAGGTCTTATCACATTGGAATATGTAAAGTCTTCTAGGGACTTGTGGTACATTCACTATCATTTAATCATGTAGTCCTATATAAAGGACATCCTATGTTATTGTCAAAGAACAAAAAATCCAATATCAATTACATATTCTCTACAAATAAGAGTCTTCTGACAATTCTCTAAGTGCATAAGTAGGAGCTCTGTAGGGCTCTGCCCTACATCTCTGAACACATCTTTTTTTTTTGTATAGCTTTATATTATCTTTTACTTATTCGCTTCCGCTGCCCCAAAAAAACCAACATGGTATCAGAGCGGGTTTCGATCATAAACTGGGCGTAACACTTTTTTAATTACATTTCCTACGGACCTACCCCCTATTTTTTGTGCTCAACTCTACAAATATGTTGCCGATCCAATTGTTTTTTAAAAAGGCTGTTTTTTGAAAAATGTGTTCCCATGATCCTTTGCAAAAAGTTTGAAGAAAAATCCTAAAACTTTCAAGGTAGCAAATTGCTACAAAGCTTTTTTCAAAACAAAACAAGGAAAGCCGAAATGGCAAGGAGCATGTTGAGAAGTTTTCGTGCACTTCTCCAAAAATCCAAATTGGGTTTGTCTAGCGACACCCACAAAGGGAGGCAATCTCCCGCGCAAAAGAAGGGCACAGCCAATGCTGCTGTCTGGGAGTCAATCTCCCGCAAAAGAAGGGCGCTGCTAATGCCGCAGCCAAAATTCAAAATGACTCTAAATATTCAACTTTTTTGCAGGATCATGGAGAACGAAAAAGCCACCACTGTCATCAAAATATCATTCGAGAATCTCTTAATTGAGATCGTGGACAAATTCCACATGGCTCCACCAATTTGGCAATCCCACCAATCCATTGGGAAAAAGTTCCAAGCAAGTCTCAAACTTTAAGACAATGCAATTAAGGTGGCAAAATCAAGTTATACAGTGGTATGCACAAGAAAAAGATTGAGGCCGAGCAAGAAGTAGCAAAAATAGCAATTGAGCACTTGAAGAATTTTCTAGATTTTGAAGTTGAAGATTTTAACTATCATGACAAGGAGCTTTATAGTTTTCATCTCGAACATGCAGACTTCGCTTTGGCTAATGCATTGCAGGAGAACAAGGATCTCAAGGATCACATTGCAAAAATCTCGGCAAAGGCTCAAGTTGAGAAAATTATGAATTAAGGGGGGTGTTGGAACTTGTAATCCATAATTATCTTAGATATTTGGGGTTCATGTATCTAGTTGGATACATGTTATTATTAAGGTCTTATCACATTAAAATATGTAAAGTCTTCTAGGGACTTGTGGTACATTCACCATCATTTAATCATGTAGTCCTATATAAAGGACATCCTATGTTATTGTCAAAGAACAAAAAATCCAATATCAATTACATATTCTCTACAAGTAAGAGTCTTCTGACAATTCTCTAAGTGCATAAGTAGGAGCTCTGTAGGGCTCTGCCCTACATCTCCGAACACATCTTTTTTTTTTATATAGCTTTATATTATCTTTTACTTATTCGCTTCCGCTGCCCCAAAAAAACCAACAGCATATCCAAAAGACTCTCTACAAATGGGGAATCAGTACAAGCAATTTGTCAGCCATAATAAGTGGTTCATCTGAGTTTTACTCAGTTTTCTGTTTGCTAAGAAAACACAGTCACGACACACTTATCTTGTTTAATTGTGACTAAATTATTTTCTCTAATACTTAATTATATTGTTATGTTGACTTTTTCCTTTTTTCTTTTCCTCCTTCGGAGAATAAGTACACGAAATTGACTTCCTTTTTTCTTTTCCTACCTTTGGAGAATCATTACACGAAAGCATATCCAAAAGACTCTCTACAAGTGGAGAAACTATTTAGTCTTTCAAAAACACAGTCAGCTGGTAGTATCCAAACCAATTCAACGAACCATGTTTTTATCTTTTCAAGAGCAAAGGGAACAATGTCGATACATGACTAGTCGCTGTAAGCTGGTCACCACCACGCGATCATTTTTTTTTATAGGTAGGGTAAAAATTTTATAACCAAAATAGAGGACATGTCCAATGGGACCGCGCGATCGTTTTTTTTTTTTACTCTTTTCTTCTCTTTTGATTATCAATACACGACAGCATATTCAAAAGACCATGTCAATGTTTTTGTCACCACATATATATACAACTAATCAGATATATTGAGGAGATTATGCCAAGATATGGAAGCACAGGTGTCAATCAATTAATTAGAGAGAGAAAAAAAAAACCCTTCAAAGATAGATCTTTAGGGCACTAGGGATGTTGGTTTTAGGAATGACATTTCCAATATTGGGTAAGGAGACAATAGGAGAACAAATTCAATTATTATTTTTTTTCTCAATTCCTAGTTCACAAGTAGGCCCATTCTTAGGGCTCCTGGGGCTTACGGGTTGGTTTGGTGGTCAAAGGTTGGAATTTAAGGATTTGCTCTCTCAGCTTTGAAACTTCTTAGGTGTTACTATCAACTCATTTGTGGTCAATTGATATAGAGCTTTGTTCCCCGTTGGTAGATGATGATATTAGTGTCCTGAATCAATTGAGATGCACGTAAGCAGACTCAGACACCTAGTTATTAAAAAAAATTTACATCACAACCAAGAGAGATCTAGGTATGAGTAAGGTTGTCAGGCTCAATCATGAAGTTTGGGGTTATTAGGGCCCCACTGTGCAACCAAATCACATGTTGCTAGGCAAAATGTTTTCATATGCATGTATCTGCATTTTATACATTCAGATATCATTGTACAGTCTACTCTGCAACAAAATCACATGTTCTTATTTAATTTATGTACATGCTGATATAAAATAAAAACCAAGTAGAGCGATAGTCCAGTGATAGACATTTGATACCTCTTTATTTCTTTTGATA
Organism: Gaultheria prostrata; assembly: GCA_036023075.1. Classification (NCBI taxonomy): domain Eukaryota; kingdom Viridiplantae; phylum Streptophyta; class Magnoliopsida; order Ericales; family Ericaceae; genus Gaultheria; species Gaultheria prostrata. The sequence continues at coordinate 8,315 of JAXBDA010010140.1, forward strand.
GATGTTCGAACCATCTGATACCTCTTTATTTCGTTTGATAGATGTTCGAACCTTACTGACAAATGTCTAATAGATTTGTTACATGTTAACAGTTTTTACCTTCAATTAGAACCTCGCAAATGCAATTTTACTTCTTCCCTTAATTTTAGTATTTTGGCGGACACTTCTTAAGGTCAGTATTTTATTTTAACTTATGATATTTTATGTGACCACTTAGTCCATTAGACATGCATATATAATTGACTGATTCAAAAATTGAGCCAATTCGATCTGGCTAGGTTTGGTTTGCTACTCCACAATATTTGTTAATTATGCAGCAGAAAGATTTTCTCCCAACCATATCTTCATAAAGTTCTTCAAAAGAAGGAAAATATTTGGTCAAAAAAATAGATGGCCGCGCTGATAGCTACTACTCATATTCTTTGATGAGCATGCTCAGTATCACAAAGCTATCTCCATGGGATCTCGTTGCAACTATGTCGGGGCTGAAGCTAAGATCTCACTACGTACTATAAGCAGAAAAATCGAAAGTGTGTGTTCGCCCTATGGGGACTTGAAGTGGATCTATTAAGCGCAAAACTCCAAGTAGTAACCACAAGTAACAGATAGGTACGTAATTGTTCCACCAATTGTTTTTGCAATGGTTGTCAAACGGATACATTTAAATATCATGAGCGGATATATACGTATAATCTCATAAGATAATTAAGTATCTTATCGGACTCATAGTGTGCACGGGTACTACTCATATTATGTTACTACCTCATACGTCCCGAAAAGATTGTCCTGTCCATAAAACAAAACGAAAAGCTAAAAAAATTTAAACTTTTTATTGCTAGTTACTATATATTAATGAATTCTTTCAATTTATCCAAAAAAAAGTTTAAATTTTTCTCAATTTTTTTTCGGTTGTACGCATAACACTTTTGGGATGGAGGGAGTATTATGTATACGTGTTACTTAATTGTTCCACCAATTTTTTAGTGCGAATAGTTGTCTAAGGAGTATGCTCCCACCCTCCCAAATTGCCCGCCCCTATAAAAACACGTGAAATTTTCGGACTAAAAAATAAAGTCCTCATATGCATCATTTTGTAATACCCCAGGTTTGAGGATGGATGGTGTTTAGTCCCACATTGGTCGTTTACATTAGTGATCTTTGGAATATAACAAACCATGTAAGAGACTACTAGTACCTTGGGCTTAAGCATTTTGGGCCATGTGGTGTGGCTAGTGGATCAAATCATGGTACTGGGCTAGTGGTCTGCATGGAGCGTTACAAATGGTATCAGAGTCCCGCCCTGGTCCAAGTGGTGGGTAGGATGCGCTCTGCCGCCACGGACACCAGGGGAGGTTGCTGGGAGTATGCAACGAGGACGTTGCATCCCTAAGGGGGGAAGATTGTAATACCCCAGGTTTGAGGGTGGATGGTGTTTAGTCTCACATTGGTTGTTTACATTAGTGATCTTTGGAATATAACAAATCATGTAAGAGACTACTAGTACCTTGGGCTTAAGCATTTTGGGCCATGTGGTGTGGCTAGTGGATCAAATCAGGATACTGGGCTAGTGGTCTGCATGGGGCGTTACACTTTTTATTCCAAATTAAAATACTTTATGGGTTCCTTAATATGGTGCAGAGAAATTCCAAAAAATTATGTACAGAAGTATTTTATTTTTTGATCTAAAAAATTGCACGATTTTTCGTAAGGATCCAGTAATTTGGGACAAAGGGAGAATAAATTCTCTGTCTACGGTGCTAGAGTAATTTTCTATCTTGATTATGAGGATTAAGTCAAGACATGCGAACTGGGGTTTGATTTTGAATGAGTTTTCAAGTTGACAAAAAAAGATATTTAAAGAATCACATGCACTTTAAGCTAGCCGAGGTTAATGCATCCAAACATCACATCATATATATATTAGCTTTGATTATGTGATCAATCTTTTCTCAAAGATTCTCTGTGGGATTCTTCCCTACTAATCACTATGTGAAACCAAAGACTTATAGTTTAGCGGTTATCTCCTGGTTCTCTCACAAGTGAGACCAATGTTCGAATTTTGGTAGAGGTGTTTGGGGTTTAGGGCTATGGATAGCTTCTAGACCCCCTCTGGACTAACTCACTAACTACCCCGTTAACCCTCCACTGATGTATATCGAATGAAAAAAAAATTTCACTATGTGAAATCACTAAGGAAAATTCAATAATTGCCCTTAGAAAGATAAGTAAAACACTGTAGACATACTGAAATGGGAAGATTCAAAGGCCATCCCTCCCTCAAGATTAGTTTGGCTCAATTGTTATGGTGTCCCTCTTCATCTTTGGAATGCATGCAATTTTATTAAACTGGGCAATTTCTGGGGTGATGTTATCAAGTTATCTGATGACACTGTTAAAGGCCTAAATTTCACTGCTGGTAAAATCCTCGTCTCTAGAAATGTTTTGGATTTAATCAACCAGGTTGTGGAAATCGAATGCAAAGGTGTAGTTTACCCCATCAGAATTACTGAAGAACAGATTGTCATCAATACCATCCTCAAAACTGATTGCTCCTGCCATGGTTGTCAAAATGATGCTCAGGAAAATAATGGTTCCTCTTTTGAATCAAAGGATTTCGTGGCTGATTCAAACTCTTTTAGGGTTGAGAAGGTTGATGAATCGCCAGATGTTTTGGCTAAAACTCCTTTGACAGTTGACAATAGCAGAGCTTTAATTGCTGTTAATGACTGGAATGTGGTTCCATTTAATCCACCCCTTGTTGAATTAGAAGTGGGTAGCTCGAAGCAA
>JAXBDA010010141.1:0-11100 GCA_036023075.1 Gaultheria prostrata
GGCGTCTGCCTAAACATATTTCAGTTGCTAGAATCGAAGAGATGATGTTTAAGGAATTGTTAGTGTTAGTGCTGAATCCTCTTCTTTGTTTATGCTCTGTTGGGTTCTACGCGGACAATTGATTCCTTCACAACTTCGGTATTTGGATTGGTTGTTTATGATCTATTGACTACTTATGTTTGTCACATTTTAGGTTTGTGGTACTACATTTTTGTAATGTGGATAGATTTATGTGCATTGTTGGTGGACACGGGGGATACCGGCTATATTGTGCCGCTGTATGGTTACAAGTTGAAAACTAGATTCAATTGTTGGTATTCTTCGTATGTAAAATTGCTCTTCAACTTTTTTTGTGTGTGTGGAAGTGATGCCATTTGTGAAATTGTTAAATTAAGATTGTGACGTCAATGACAAAGAGACTCTAGAGTTCGAGGATCATGTCTCTCTCTCTCTCTGAGACCAGCTGCGGCTCCTCCCTCCTCTTTCTCCTGTCCAAAAATTTAGTGGTAGTTCCATCGATGGCTGATCGGGATTTGACTCCTACTTCGTCTCCTCCCATCTCCGTGAAGGCATCGATCTCCGCTCCTATTTCCGTCCCGACCACCAATGTATGACCTCTACTAAATGCTCCCGTCTCTTCTCCCCCTACCGTTTTTCAGCTACTGGAGCAATCAACCATCTTTTGTAAATATGAAATCCATTTTGCAGTCAATTCTTTCTATTTATAGGGTGTTACTGTTGTCTTAAACTAAGGTATGGTGCTAGCCCTTAGCCCCATGGTTAGGGAAGAAGAGCTAAGAGAGTGGCAAAACCGTGAGAAGAGAACGCATACTAGGTGTTTGAAAGAATGCCCAATTAGGTGATCATTTTTTTCCCTTCAAAAGTAAACATATTTGGCTTAGTTTGGCTTTGTATTTTTCGGTTTACTTGCTAGATAATTGCTTTGTACTTTGTATAGATACTTTTTCAACCATTTTGTACAGATACTCCTTCGACCTTTGGCAAGTGCTAATTTTGTGCTCTTAGATTGTTGATGAGGTAAGCAACATTTCTCTATCTCTTATAGCGGTTTCAATCGGATTTTGAGTTTTTTAATGATGATTTTGTTTCTAATTCAAGCATAGTCCTGTATCTTGGAACAAAGTTTTATTTCTTTTGTCCATGTGCGAGCAATTTGGAACTCTACTAGAGCTGCAATCACTCAATTTATTTCAATTCTTTCCTTTTTGGTTAGTTGTTTGGGTAAGTTGTAGCCGGTAGAGTGAGTAAATTTTATTGGAAATGTGGTGTCGCTCGACTATTATTTTTTGTGTACAAGGCAAGAATAATCTACTCTAGCTTGAGGATTTGGATGAGTCAGGTTTGATTTTTTGTTTTATCAAATTCTATTTGACATCTTTTGTTTTGAATAAGATGTGATTGATTGGGAATGTGCTTTATTTCGTCTAACAACTTGCATTCGTTAACCTTCAGGTAATATGTAGGACATTTGTTGAGGTCATATTGTGCTCATATTTGGACTGCTCTTGCTGAGTTTGGATTGGTTGAAGTTACCAACTTTGAGAGCCATTATCATATAGAAGCGACATGCATTGAGGTTTAGCTTTTTGTTGTGGAATAGCAGGTAGGGATGCTCACGATTATGTGGTTTTGGAGTTCATTTCCCCTTTTCCTTCTCTCCGTGTAGCCTTAAATGGGTTTACTGGATGTGTACAGGAGATTTGAGGTTAGTAGAACGCACCACAAGCTGGAGTTTCGTGTTCTGTTTTTTTTTGGGCACTCACTTGATTTTTATGAGTTTCTATATATTGGAGTGGAACTGCAAAGAAATATTTTGAATGCACAGGGGATGAATATGAAGGGGATATTCATTTGCTTTTAACGCTTACTCATTTCTGGTCTAATGCTTTCCCTTTTGTTTTGTTTCTTTGATTTGGTGGTGTTGGACAAATAGAATTGTATTTGGTTAATTGGTGGTGGTTGACGGTATGAGCAAATATATTTGATTGGAAATCTCATTTGATTACACGTTCATATTATTTTGGTTTGAGATGTAAAATAAATTTCATTAGTGGTTGTAAGCTGTTTTATTTTTGGTAAAAATCAATTACTGTAATTGAATAGATAAACTTTGATTTTAACTTTATCTGAAAAACTAAGACTTCATTGTCTGGGGTGGTCAATAGTTTGATAATTCATTTTAGTTGTGTTCAAAATGTATTGTGCCGTGCCTCCAAGCATGGGCAATTAATATCCTTACACGTTTGTTGGACACGAAACCAAGTTACTTAAATTTTAAAAACAATGACTCGAATGACTCGAAAATAGTGAAGAATTTCATTCGTTTGAGGCAATTATTAAACACACTCTATAACAATTTCTTTTGGATTGCGCAATGACTATAGAGTACTTAATCCTTGCACTAAAAAGTTGGGACAGAGTTGTGTCCTGTTTTTTTTTACATCCATCCAGTTCAGTTTTGGGTCTTTGTGGGCTCATCCGGGGCCACAATTATAATTGAAATCGTTCATATTGTAGAACTCATTTGAGAAGTGCTTCTGGACATGGACAAACCGCTAGATGAGTTGAGTTTTTAAACTCATTAAAAAAAAAAAAAAGACTTCCCAGAAAAGTTGGCTTTGTTGGTGGGAGTGGTGAATAGTTTGATAACTCTATTTAACTGCGTTTAAAACGTGTGTCATTGTACCTTCACGCATGGGTAATTACTAGAATGATAAATCCATTTAGCGAATGATAAATCAACTTTCACGGCACTATGATTCGAAGTTGGCTTCTTTGGTGGGGAGGTAAAATGTAAAGACATGATAAATCCATTCAAATTGTGTTAAGAACGTGCTGCGCCGTGCCTTCAGGCACAGGCAATCCCTAGTATATATATATGTTGTAGGAGGGTAGGAGGATCCCCTTCTAATAAGGGGCTCTTATTGAACTTTACCATAAGGACCAAGCCAATTTTCGTGTTTCCGGACCTAATTTTGACGATGACGATCCAAACCGCTCAATGTTTTTAAAACGTGTTTTTAAGGGCCCCGCGAGAAATCATAAAAAAAATACCCGGAAGGGCTTGATCCGATCAGTTTTCGATATATAAGCGGTTTGGATCGTCAAAATTTGATCCGGAAATGGGAGGTCCTTATGGTAAGTTCAATAAGGGGCCCTTATTGGAAGCTCCTTGTGTTGTAGGAATTGTTATAGAAGAGTTAATTACACTTTTTAACCAAAATATTTGAGTAATAACATTTTTACCCATGAAATTTTTTAAAATTTACAAATTGAACCTCCCCGTGTCCCCTCCCGACAAAAAAAAAAAAAAAATTATGGGGACCGTACGTGTCCCTCCATGTCCTACTCGTCAGTACGTCAATCCTAGGAGTGTCGGTACTTCATAGACTTCACCTAATCGATTAAGATAATGAAATCTGTAAAAGGTTTCACATAGAATAAGCATATGAATTACAGTTCAGCGAAAAAGGAAAGAATAGTATCATTTTTAATTTCTGGCATGAGAACTACGTGATTGAAAAATGAGGTTTGAAGCTGTGCTACACGAATTTGATTTCTAGCATCAGGTGTAGGGATGCGTGTATTGATTTCGTCTGATTCCCCAAGGTATTTGGAAAAGTAAAAATTCTGGTTTCGAGCATCAAGTGACAATTTAAGAACACAAGTATTTAGGTCTACAGGCAAAATAACACTAAAAGCAGAATCTATGAATGTGGTATTGATCCTCAATCCAAGGGAGTGCTTTGCTCTCTATTGGGCTTCCAACTTGGCTCTCTCCCAGTCAAATACCTTGGCCTCCCCTTAATCTCATCTAAGCTCTCAGTGGCAAATTGCAGCTCTCTTATTTCTAAAATCATGGATAGGGTCAAAAGCTGGGCAAATAAGTCCTTGTCATATGCTGGAAGGTTGCAGCTAATTCAATCTGTTCTTTTATTACACAGGTCTATTGGACCATGCATTTCGTTCTCCCCAAGTCTATTTGCTCTCACATTGAAAAGATCTCGAGGAACTTCTTATGGACTGGTACTGAATCCTATTCTCATTCTCATAAAGTTGATTGCATGAGCTTATGTTTGTATGCCAAAAAAAAGCAGGAGGTCTGGGGTTGAGACGAATAAAGGAGTGGAATTGTGCCTGTTTCCTCAGACACATGGCATACCTGTTCTAGACATAATTCCCTATGGTAAAATGGTGCTATTAATATCTCATTCAGAACAAGTGCTTCTGGACCTTAAAGATTCCAACTGCTTGCTCCTGGACATGGAGGAAGCTCTTGAGCCTTAGGGCAGTTGCTAGGCCCTTCATCAAGCATGTTATTGGTGATCGTGATCATACTTTCCTTTGGCATGACAATTGGATTCCTCAAGGACCCCTAAGTCTTATTTTTGGTCCTAGAACCATGGCTAAATCAGGCCTCCCTCTTAATGCTAAAGTCTCTCTAGTTGTGCAGCAAGGTCTTGACTCTTGGCCTTTTCCAGCAGCTCTTTATCCCAACTTTCAGCCTAAGTTGGGTCCAGATCAGATCCTGTGGACTGTAACATCTTCCTCGACTTTCAAGGTCGCTGTCACCTGGAATGCAATAAAATCATGAGGATCATAATCAACTTAGCCCTCTTTGCGATCTCCATAATGAGGATCACAATCACCTCTTCTTCAGCTGTCCTTTTTCAAGGTTCAAATGGCAGCAAGTATGTCTTCTCACTGGCACCTCAAAACTCCCTCAGTCTTGGAATGCTGAAGTAAATTGGCTTATAGGGAAGTTTGGAGGCAAATGTTTCCCTAGCATTATAAGGAGGCTAGCTTGGGCAGCCATGGTCTATTATATTTGGCAAGAAAGGAACTATAGGGTGTTTCAAGGTATCCAAAGGCCCCATTCTTGTGTACTTCAGAAAATCATGTTAGATATTAGGATCAAAGGCTCCCAATTCCTCGATGTTACGCCTTCTCCATTAGCTACTGCTCTATGCCATTCTTGGCAGCTTAGTCCTACTATTTTTTCATGTTGATTCCAGTTCTTTTTAGGTTTTAGCTTCTCGTAAAATGGAAGCATTGCCTTCTTATGTTTGTACTCCTTTGTCTGTGCCTCTAATAATATTGGGGATTACCAAAAAAAAAAAAAAGAACACATCTCAACATGTGGCGATATATCTGCATGACTGCATGCATATGTAACAATAAATGGAGACACGTGCTTGATGTTAATAAACAACCTTTTTTACGAAGAAGCATTGGTCACCTTACCGGGTAATCGACATAAGATACATTCTCAGCAATTTCATCCCACACTTCTCAAATCCAGGCACATCACATAGGACTATCTTCTTTTCCATTACCATACGCCCTGCAAAAAGGTGTGCATAGCTTTTATATATGCCAACGGAATGCAAAGGTTAAATAAACAAGTTCTTGGACACCAGTTTATTTGTAGCACAAGGGCCGAGGGCACGTCTCGTCACATTGGTATATCTTTGCATTAGCATAACCAAGGCTCCAAGCTTAATAGTAATATTACGCTCTTGTTCATTCTTAAAACACACAGGCTGCAAAATTATCAATCATGAATACCCTCAAAAGTTGTAAAGTAGAATTCCAAACAAGTACTTGAAGGAGAAAAAAATAGTTTGGGTCCATCTATTGGTTACTGCCTTTTTCTTGCTCGAGAACGGGATAATGTGCACAAATCCATCACCAATGGATAACAATAGACCCAAAAATTAAACAGCAATGCTGAGCAACCAAAAAAAAAGCGTCCAGGTATTCAAAAGAGAGACGATGCTCGTCCATAATCAGGGAAGTATTTTATGAGGAGTTCGCCATTTCAAAACGGCCCTCGACCAAAAAATTGAGAAGTTAATACCAACAGGCAACAACCCACAACACAAGCTACATTCATTTGCCTTACACAAAAACACCAAGTCAGCAATGAGGCATCATCCCGTACCAGTAAGTAGGGAGCCGCATTTACCAGGGCAGCCACATTAAAAATGTAAATACGGTCTAATCCCAGTAGTATATCATCTTACAAATACAAACTGACTTCCCCTATCGGATAAAATCGACAACCAATCTGTGCTCACCTTTTGACCGATGCTACCACTACTACTTGTGCTTGGAGAAAAGTTTGGGCACATAATTAACCAATTTATGCTTCTGTTTAGATATCAGTTCATCGTGCTTTCATAGCGGTGATAACAAGAAAGACGACACAACAATAAAGGATTATCAGGACTATTTTGTTGTTGAGTATGTTGGCTAACTAACTGCTAGAAAACTAACTAAATAACAAAGCCTGCAAATAAAAACTCACCCACAATTTCATGAAATTCAATATATACAAGTAAAAAGCAACTGTAATTGAGCTGAGAGCAAACGAACAACTACCCTCAACACCAGATATTGCTTCTCCAACATTAGACTTGCCTCACATTTCAGGTATGCAAAAATCACAATTTTTATCCAAATCGCATACGATTCATATTATCAGGATAACATGTTCAAGCAACCACAAACAGCTGAAGTGGATCTCAATTCTCAGGTTATACCTTACCAACATAGAAGTGAGAGCAAAAAATAACATCCCAAAGTGCCATGAACAAAGCACCCCCAGCCTCTAAACACGGAATTTGGACAGTTTCTACACCATTTGAAGAGAACTCCAAATTGTCTTCTCTTCCGGGGGAAGAACCACATGACAAAAGCATTTTCTGCACAGATTATAAGAACAAACAGAAAACATTAGATGCTTGACAACATCAAGAGTACTATCATCCTCCATAAAAGCTAATAAATGCACACTCTGTGCTTCGCGTACTAAAAGACAGAGCCACCTCAACGAGAAATATCGCAACATTCCATGCAATCGACATGTAAATTTCTTCTTTATAATACACACATGCAGTCTAGCGTACAATAAGTAAGTTCTCTATCCTGATAAGTTCAACTTCTGTAGAGATGAACATGTGAGTCTTATGTTGCACTACAATACTCTGGGCTTTGTTGTCTTGAGGAGTACACAACTAATTTAGCGTCCTGTGATTTGTTATGTGTAATTCATACAAGATGTAAATATTCAGTCCTATCGAATGACCAAAAAAACAAAAATTAGCAGGTGGGCGAATGAAGCAAATGGTGTTTTCAAAATTATCAGGATGATTTAGTGATTTGGACATAGTATCAAATAAAAGGCAGTAAATAAACAATCGCTGCAAATGTATCAAGAACTTTACTTTCATTTCGTGCAACTCAAATCCATTGTGTCGAATTTAGTATACATGCAGATTGGAGAATGGAGATTGATTACCTTCGAAGACGAAACAGCTGTTGGATTTCTTCTCTCGTCATCCAATTAATATCGTTTCGATTGGCCGGAGCTTTGCCGCCGACCGTTAGCGGAGATGATTCTGATCGGCCAAGGAGGAAGAGAGCTTCACTGCCCCGTCGACGACGGCGTCGGTTCCATGGCAAACGCGTTATATTGAAACCTGTTATTATGGTTTTGATTCGGTATATTTAAAACTATTTTAAGAAACATAAATTCATTAGGATCAAGTTTTAATCCATTTTCAATTAATATGAAATTTTTACTAGAAATGTATTTTTTTGTGTTCTACAATATGAATGTTTCAGATCATTAAAATATCACTAACATAGATAAAAAGTGTACTTAAAATTTCCTAAGAGTTGTTAATATGGAAGAGGATATGATTCAATGTATTTGAATCTATTTTAACAAATAAAAATTTATTTAGATTAAGTACTAATATGTACTTTATGTATGAGATATTCGTCCATCATAATTTTTATAATAGTTTCTACAAAAATAATGTCTCCGATCATTATATAATGTTTGATATAGGTAGAAACCGTCCTTGTAATACCCAAAAGTGCTTAGAACTAAAGGTAATCAAACGTTGTCGTTTTGAAAGCATGACACAGATTGAACCTGTGTCATGACGTGGAAAATATGTTTTAAAAAAAATCCCCTTAATATGTAAAACTCGATAGGTTATCGGAAGCTGTCGTTTTGAGATCATGACACAGGTTGAACCTGTGTCATGACGTGGAAAATATGTTTTCAAAAAAATCCCCAAAAATCCCTCTCAATATGTAGAACTCGATAGGTTCTCAAACGCTGTCGTTTTCAGATCATAACACACCTTGAACTTGTGTCATGACGTGGAAAATATGTTTTTAGAAAAAAATCCGAAAAAACCCTCTTAATATGTAAAACTCGACTTTGGTAATTTTAGGAGTTGCCGATCGAAAAAAAAGGAGCGTATTTGCCGCCGTCGTCCGGCGTTCTTCCCGACCATTTCTCTCTCTCTCTCTCTCTCGCTCGCTCTTGTAAGTCCCTGCGATCTCTCTCTCTCTCTTTTCGTCGTATGTACTGATGTACATATGTATATGTATGCGCAATTATACGTGTATGTATGTTGATTTATATCACATTGTACTTGAATATGTATATGTGTATGTGTATGTATGAATACTTTTGTATATATATATAATATATATACTGTATATGTAAATTCAGTGGTAATGGTTCATTAGAAGGTTGAATTTATTGCTAATTCAGTTGTAATTAGGTTATGGAATGCTAATTTAGTGCTACTACATAAACATTATCCTAATTACGTGGCAATAGATCAAGAATGTGGCTGAGGTCGAGAAATCAGAAATGAGACCGCACAATTTGATGTAAACCGAAGATACGTCAGATTGTGAACAAAGGTGCCTTTTATCGGTGAGAAATTGGGAGTGTGGGGTGTTCCTCTCTTTCTAGTTCATTATGTAGAGTAGCTGCAGGTCTTTCGAGATAAGGCCTAGTTTGCCAATTAATAAAATGAGATTTTTCATTTTAGGTGAGTTTTATGGAGGGTGCTCACTGAGTTCTATTACCAATGCACCTGTGGGTACAATCCCGGATCTGTATCGGTTCTTGGAAAATCCATGCCATATTGCAGTGACTGCACGAACACCTGTCCAAGCTGTACCGATTTCACTTTCCTTACTTAGCTGGTCCTATGTTATGCGGACTCTCGTAATGATATAAAGTACCCGTGTCGGACACTCGACACTCGGATAAGGGTGCGGGATATGTGTCCGATAAGTTTAGTAAGACACTTATATAGAAAACCTAATTGTAATTCATGTTTACATGGAAGTATGCATAAACCACTCTTATTATCCATGAAATGCACTGTAGAACCTTAAAGCACCATTTTACGTAAGAAAATACATAGAAAATAGAAACAATTTGAATATTTTGTTGTGTCCCCCTGTCCTTGAAATGGGAAATAGTTGAATCCAACACCTAGATACATACCCGCACCCGACACCCGCACCCGAGTCCAAGTAACATAGGAGTTGGATACTATCACAGCTGCCGAACCAAAGCTAAGTAAGCCAAACATAAATCGCGTCTGTAGTTACACTATACTGGTGATATTAATCTAATACTGTGACTTCGCAGATGTTCTCTTTGCAATTCTTGGTGTTGGCCCGAGCAAATTCGTGAACGGTTTGTATGTGGCAGATCTCAGGGTGATCGATCAGAGGTATGTCGTACCGATATTGGCCATCTACCAAACACTTTCAGTTGGTTTACTATTAGAGTGCTTACGTTTTTTCCATCAGATTGCACCCAACAACAATTTTTCACTGTGGGATCAGTTTAGTGATGTCGAAGCAACTGCAATTATGAATGTAACAGGCAATTTCCCTGTGGCAATTGCAACCAGGCTCAAGACAGCATCATACTTTGGTTGGGCAGAGTCATATCCACTGATTAATACATTACACCTTCTGTTGATTGTGCCTATGCTAACTGCTTTTAATATCTCAAGGTATGAACCTGGCAACATGGAGTTCATCAGCCTTTATCTTTAACCCGCCGATTCGAGAAGCTGCAGCTATGCAAGCATGGTATAGATCATATATTCATGTTTGCTCTCGGAGGTCCATTCTACTTTATTGCCTGCGATATTCAGTTACCAGTTTCTGACCTTGGCCTGGTTTATAAAAGTAAGAATGAACCAACTTGGCAACAAAACTGCAGTTAAATAGCACAAACATTTACTAAAACACCTAATTCATGTGCACCTTTAGATTACCTGTTATTGTAGTCCTGTTGGTAGGCCCCGCAAGTATAATTGTTGCCTATTTTCAATCCCCGTGCATCATCAGATTTGGATAACGAATATTTGCGGTATGCTATTAGCAGTTGCTACGATTTTTCAATGTCTATTGCCTGCTGCCCTAACTGCCATGATAGTTATTTGAGATCATTGCTTGCTGATCTTATCGCTAATAGGGTGAATCAAGAGATAAATATCAGTGAAATCTTTTGATGAACTCAGTCACAACCTTGCAAAAAAAATTTCTCGGAGTATGTACCAGGTTTTCCTTTTTAGAGAGGTTTGAGCATCACTGTTGGTTTTAATACATTCTTTTGCCCGCCGTTACATAGAGCCCTCTGCTTTTATAAGCCAGCATTGCAGCTTATGCTCTTTCATATGACTGTATAATTCCTGCTCAGTCCTTTTATTTTTATTTTTATAATCTCAGGTGCTCTGAGAATGCTAAAAAAATCAGAGATGCTTCGCTAGAATCAACAGCCCAAGGAACAATTGCCAGGTACCATGAACCAAAGAAAGAATGAAAACATACAATCACCAACCTCCCAACAACAGTTGAAAAGGTACTTAACCGTCTCAATCATCTCACAAACTATGTTTTCCAGTATTGAAAAAAGTTCTTTACTTCAAGCCTTCTTTTTTCCCACTGTTGAGGGTACCGTTGGAGTCACAAACTTCAATAAAAATAGTGTCTTCTTAGCACCTTGATTATGTAGGGCTGCCTTGTGTCTTAAAACCAGATTAATGAAACATATGCCCCGAGTTTTGTTCCACTGTTGGAAATTGTTTTTCCTTTTTGCGTATATTTATGTTGAGAAGCATCTTTAAGTGGCTATGAGACATTTATTTGTTTGTGGGGTCACAGAGTACAAAGTGCATTCATACAGCAGAAATGGCCTATGTGTAGTGGGTTTCATGGATGATCATTACCCAGTCCGAA
>JAXBDA010010142.1:0-11099 GCA_036023075.1 Gaultheria prostrata
CAATTTTCTGAAACTCATCAAAAACACAACTCGCGCAAAATCAATCATTTAAAGACACAAAATGCACGTGTGTGTGATCTTAACGAGCGAGATAAGCCCGAATATATACAACATTTGGGGCTTATCACTCAGATTTTAAATTCTTACTCAATTATTATCCTTATTTCTTTTTAATAATTACTTTTATTTTTCTCTCCAATCATTACCCCTGTTTTTAATAAGTACTCTAATTTTTCTCTCTACTTAAAACCCAAATCCCAAACCCAAACCGAAAATCAAATTCTGAATTCAATCCTCATTCTTTTCAGATACAAGAGCATTTGTAATGAGCATTACATAATGAGATTACCCAGAAGATTGTATGAGAAATCCCATAAAATCTGGGTGTTGATTTTATGGGAAATTAGATTTGGGAATTGAATTTTACACCCCCATTTTAACACCTGCAGCCTCTATTTGTTTTTATAAGGGTGAAATTACTAAAATATCCCTCCATTTTATAAGCCCTTGGGGGTACAAATATTGAAATGAAGAGATATTTCAGTAATTTCATCATAATAGAAATAAAAAAAAAAGAGTGCAGATATTGAAATGGGAATGTGAAATTTAATTACCCTAGTTTTTATGGGATTTCCCCATAAATCTCTAGGGACCCACTAAAAAATTGCAACATCAACGATATTTTACAAGGTAAGTACTACTACCTACGCACATAGCACAGTAACTTCACGGCCTTCCCTTTACGACTTTTACCAGTTTCGGCAACACCACCGCCATTAATCGGCTCCTCGACCTCCGTCGTCCCGTCAAAATTTTCCAGCTTCGTTTCTTTCTACCGCTAGAGCTTCACCATGGCCGTTGGCGTAGACAGTTTGGCTATGGCACCTTACCCAGAGGCCTCTTCCTCTGAATCGAATGTAATTTAACGTTCTATTCTCATCTCGTTTACTTACCGATTGAATGATTCCGTTTCAAAAGATAAACATGTGCATGTGGGTATACATATAAATGTATGTTGTAACACAGTTATGCATGTAACTGGAAATGATTTTAGATGCATGGCTTTGAAAGGGTCTTTAGCAGCTACTATATATTTTGTGTGGATGGAAAGGAATTCTAGGATATTTCAGCAAAAGACTTGTCCGGTTGATCAGGTGGCCCGGCTGACCATTGATTCAATTCGAGCCTTTTTAAGCTCTGCTACAAGGATGAAGGACTCTCCAGCTAACAAGCAACTTTGTGCAGCTTGGGGGTTGTCTGAGAAAGCTGTTTTGCTTGGATAGTTTTGATACTATAGTTTTGCTAGCTTCTTGTTCATTTTGAGTTGTATAGTGTAGTTGCTTTGTTTAGCTTTCAGTTGTAAATACCGGGGCTCTCTCTTTGGGTGGTTTGTTGATTGCTTGGGCTTTATAAAAGTGCAGTACTTATCAAAAATAAATAAAAAATCTTCTAGACAAATACATGAAGGTGGACTTCTACGTTGCACAAGAACCAACGAATGTTTAGTTGGCTGATTGTTGATCAATTAACAATAATGGAGTAGTTTTTGTTAGTCATCTATTTAGGTATTTTGTTTTAGGAATGTGCTAATCGCTCTCCAAGTGCTATGTAGTCGGTGCGATATTGTTCAATGTTACCCTCACTTTGATTGGTGGAAAAAGAGTGGGTACACGAGATCAAAACTTTATGGCCATCATGGATTAGTTTGTGGTGGTCCCAACACTTTTTTCATCAATCAGAGTGATGGTAATGTTCACCTTCATCTAGTGAGAGTGAGCAAAATAACTCTCATACAAATACGTGTAACTGTCTCAGAGTGTTTCAGTTACCAGCAAGTTTAACTGACACAAACTTGTAGTCATCCGAGAATATTGATAATTAACTTCTTAGCCAGTTTTACCAGTGATATGTTTTAGAATCATTGAGTTTCTTATACGTTAATTCAGAATATGTGACTAAATATGCACATATTAAGCAATTTATACGCATTCAAATGTAGAAATTTGTCAGACCTACTGATATTATGTCCTTTTACGAGATGCCACTACTCTAATGACATTTGTTTCCCTTTTCAGTCGTTAAGAGTATACAAAACATTGTTTTCAGTGATATGCTGCATATGCACATGGTGATGCACATTCTAACTCAAGTACTCAACAACACGGTTATATATATTGTCCGTGTTTTGAATGATTCATCTAATTGTATTGTACTGCATTGCCTAGAGTGATAATGCACTTCTTAGTCGATTCCGCACTAGCATGATTACATGCGTCCTGATATCTGATGCTTGATTTCAGGAGACGGAAGAATTCGATGAAGAATCCTTTGAGGAACCCAATATCCGTCCTTATCCATTAATGAAGGTTAGTTTACGTTGGTGTCCTATTGTTTTGTTACATATCCAAATCAAGAGAACGATAGAGTTCAATACAATGTACTGACTTAGTGACTTGTAGAGGGGAAATCCTCAACGGCGAAGGGAGAAGGTTTACGTAGGATGTGGAGCTGGGTTTGGGGGTGACAGACCATTGGCAGCTCTCAAGTTACTTCAGAGAGTGGACTTGAACTACATAGTCCTTGAATGCCTAGCAGAGCGCACCCTTGCAGACCGGTTCCAGGCAAAGGAGGCTGGTGGCGTGGGTTATGATCCTCGAAGTATGTTTCTACCTCTCATCTTTCGTTATTAGGACCGTGTCATGCATTATTGGTTCTTTCGTTTGCTACCTTGCCTAGCCACGGATAGAACTATATTCAACTTTTCAGTCTTCGAAGTTGAAAGGGTTTTACACCAACACATGCTCTTAAGTTTATACTCTTGGAATATATCTTCTCTATTCGCTTACTCTCAGGCTGCGAATTTGGGGTTAATTTCCTGACATTACGCTTGGAGACTACTGATAGACTAGAAATTGATGATTTGATGTCTTAGCTAGGCATAGAGACTCCTAAATACCATATAGGTTCCACTAGAGCTGTTGCTGTAGTTTGTAGATGGCTATGTTGTCTATAAGATGGAGCATCCAATGTCTCTAGTATCCAAAGTCCTTGTACTAGAGACATTGGATTTAAGTCAATCCCCTTCATCTTCTAACGCTCAAGTATTTCTTTCTCTCTGCGATATTTTCCCATGGTTGTGCAGTTGGCGAGTGGATGCGTTTGCTCTTGCCTTTGGCTGTAGAGAAAGGAACTTGCATAATAACAAACATGGGTGCAAGTAAGAAGGGCAGTTCTGAAAAGTCTCATAATGCTATTGATTAGTCATGTTGTGTTGCTTTGTCCTTTTACTTGTCTAATTAAGTATGCATCTTTTTCCATTGAAGCGAGACCGCTTGATGCTCAGAAAAAAGTTTTAGAGATTGCAAGTAGCCTGGGCATTAGTATTAGAGTTGGTGTGGTCTATCAATTTGCTATCAGAAGAGCAGGTATTCACTAATATCCATCTCCCATTAGTATGATCTATTTGCGTAATTTGTGCCTTTTAAAATGTTTTTGGAAGATTCTTTTGCTTATCTCACAATCATGTCCCTTTCTTTTTATATGCAGGTCTAGATCCTGGTATGCTGGACACTGTAAGAATCTGGCACTCTTAGTTTTATTTCTCGTTTTAAGTATCATGTCTGCAAATCTGCCTTAGCATATGTATTTATTCTCTTTTATGTGGCAGTGCATTTCATGGCCATCTTTATAATTGGGGTGGTTATCACCCTATGCCCGTATTCTCTTATGATGTTGGGCTCATCTCTCTATAAAATGCGCATATTTATGCAGCCAATTAGTGTATATTTGGGAGCTGCCCCTATTGTCGAATGCCTGGAGATCTATAACCCACATGTTGTTATTACATCTAGGGTGGCCGATGCTGCCTTATTCTTAGCTCCGATGGTATGAACTTCTATTTCCCCCCCTTGTTTCAGTTTCACGTTTGTTGCGCAAAATCCTTGTGCTTTGTTCAAGTTCTTTGGTAGATTTGTGCAGCCCTATATACTTTGTTGGTAACTTCTATTTTTCAGCTAAATATCTTAAGCAGTTTCATACAGATGGGCCCGCATATTTATGTTTTCCGGATTCTAATGTTGTTTACCCTTCGAGGATGCCTAAATTTAGGTTAGTGTTTATTCTCTTATGAAAAGAAACTCATCTATCCCATTTGTCATGATAGGTATATGAACTAGGTTGGAATTGGGATGAGTTCGAGCTGCTAGCCCAAGGTTCTTTGGCTGGCCACTTGCTAGAGTGTGGTTGTCAACTTACAGGAGGATATTTTATGCATCCAGGTGTGCCATGAATGAAGGAAGCATAATAATGAGCACAAAAATTGATTTGGCCATTTGGGTCTCTAGGCTTGCCTTCTCTGATGCCTTTCGGCTTTGATTTGTGGGCATGGTTCTGCAACAAAACGTCCCTGTAGCTCCTCGGTTCTTGGAAGTTTAGGGGGTTACTGTCTCGATAGTATTTTGAGAGCAGCCTCTTTGTGCATATTGCCAAGGTTTTCGTCTGTCTCCAATCATCCCCGCCCATACTCCCAATGATTGGGGACTAGAAGGGTTATGTTATTGTTGTTGTTGAACACCTGCACCATTGATTAGGAAAAAGCCAATCTACCAAGCATGGTGAGGCTCTTCAAAAAAAGGAAAAAAGAACAAACATACTGTGTTGTAAGTGATTATGTGTGGTTTCAGAATTTTTGAGGCTTGTGCCCCCCCCGCTATTGTGAGTATTGTAAGTGTTTTTGTGTTTGTGTGTGGTGCTAACAACTCTCTTTCAAGATTAAATTGCCAAATCTTTTAATGATAACAAAAGTAGAAATGCAGCACTGGAGATTTCAGTTTTATCAACTGAACAGTTCCCAACAGTGTCAAATCATGTACTCATTTTTGTTCGAAATTTATCACCTCCCCCAAAGAGGTGTCCCACCTCTGGATTGGGAAACGGGTGAATACCAAATAAAGTTTTACTAACTGAACAGTCCCCAAGAGTGTCAATTCATGTACTCATTGTAAAACCAACTTAATTACCTTCCCCAAATAAGAGTTGTTAAATAATAAACAATTTATTTTAGCATTCCTCTTTTTTATCCAAATGAATTCTCTTTTGTGTTGATAAAAAATAGCCCTTATTTTGTTCTTAATTATGTAAATTGTAATGCTTTATAGATTATTTTTGCGTACATAAAAAAGGCACTTACACCCACATACTCACAAGAGAGGTGGGGCCCTCATACATAAAAAATTAAGAGAGGTGGAGTACTGCTTTTCCTCGAGTTCCCTTTGCTCTCTATTGGTTACCTCGTTCACATTGTTAAACATCATTTGTTTCAAATTTTCGTACTTTAGGTGATAAATACCGAGACATTTCTTTCCCATGTCTACTTGACTTGTCACTTCCGTATGCTGAAGTGGGTTGTGATGGGAAAGTATGTGTGGCAAAGGCTGATGGCAGTGGTGGGGCTTTGAGTCTTGCTACTTGTGCTGAACAACTCCTTTACGAGGTTGGGGATCCGGGGGCTTACATAACCCCAGATGTGGTGGGTTACATAAGTATATTCGTGATTTCTTTCCAAATCACTCAGAATATTTGGCTGTGGTACAAGGAAAAAATTATTTAATTTCTAAGGATTTATCATTGATGCAGATAGTAGATTTTGGTGACGTTTCATTTCAACCACTATCAAGCAGTAAAGTTATATGTTCTGGAGCAAAACCATCTGAGTCATTAGTACCTGAGAAACTGTTGTTTTTGGCTCCGAAGGTAATTTATGACCTATTTATAGAATGGGCAGAATTGATTCCATGTCTTCCATCCTTCTCCTAGTTTTCTTTCTCTCTGTTCGCTCCTAATGCTTATTCATCGTGGCAGCACTGGCATTCCAGTACAGCTGAAATTCTTGTTATGTACAATGTTTGCACGTATTTCGACTGTACAATTAATAGGGTGATCCTGCATGCATCATGATGTTCCGATCTAAGCGTCACAATCATATTTATTGTGATGTGATTGTTTATGTTCAGGCTGGTGAGCTAACATTCTTTCAATGTGCATTTTTTGATATTGGGATGAGTTACAAGTTCTCAGATCACAGATTTATCAGTGAGTTGTTGATGAATGACCGCAACAATTGAATGCGAAAGATCGGTGGCAGATGGGTTTGCTCGACGTACTCTCCATTCTGGATTCAATTTTTCTTCTGACCAGTTGTAGCAAGTTTTTACTATTTTCATACATCTGTCTAGTTTTTTGGTATGCTACCCTGGAGCAAGTGATGCTGGGAGTACAGTTCAGAAACTTTTAGAATGTTTTTTAGTACACATTTCGTTCCCTGACATGGTCTATTGTTTGATGCAACGGTAAGCTCACAAGCACAAACACCCTAGTTTTAAGATATGCAGATTTACTCGTTGTGGATCACCCTGGAGTATAGGTCTGTACCTAGGCTGCCCCTCACAGAATCCCCTATTATTGGATCAACAGGGAGAAGTGCACTTTTTAATATTTCTATCCATTTCCACCCGTCTTTGTGCTATTTTAGCCCTCTTAAAGAATAAATGTTCTTACCAATGGCTTCCACTCTTCTAGTGTTTGATATTCTCTTTTTGGACCGGAAAGTGTCAGGCAGGGTTCTAATAATGCCCGTTACTTATTGTGTTGGCCGATATGTTGCTGGATTTTGGACCTCTGATACTAATATTGTGATCCTGTCTGAGAATACACGGCAAGATAGTCAGTTTGGGTTCTTGTGATATTTGATTTGGTGAACTATGATTTTTTCGTAGCAGTGTTGATTCCAAACTATTGTCAACATCTGTTTGGTGTTGGTGTGATTGTGCTCTTTTTTGCATTAAGGTCAGTTTGTGTCTAATGAGCATGTTCACCACCATGGCCGACTCCTATTTACTGTTGCTGTTGCGTTAAGTATCTTTCATTGTAAATGTAACGATTGTTCTACTTTCAGGACTGTGGATGGAGAGGATGGGGAGAGATATCCTATGGAGGATATCTGTGTGTAAAACGTGCTGAAGCTGCTGAATTTCTGGTATCAAATCTGAGCGTCTTCATGTAATCCTTAGATTTTTCTGTTTTTAGATATTTGTCCGTTCACCAAACTTATGTTGTACTCTAAAAGAGATAGTCCTAAACATGTAGGTGGGGATGGCATATCACTAGCAATGGCGTCAAAGGTCTTTTGCATAAACACAGCTTTGGAGGCCTGTTTTGAAAGTGTTGGTGTAAAGAATGGTTGTTGAATTGAGGACTAATTATAACTTATAAGGTGAAAGGCTTGTTAGAGAGCTGGGTTAGAGTAAGGGGTGGGAAGATATCTTTGCATGTTTTTAGATATTTGTCCATTCACCAAACTTGTGTTGCACTCTAAAAGTGATAGTCTTAACACGTAGGTGGGGTTGGCAACATGGCTTTGGAGGCCCTTTTTTCCGCGGGGAGGGGGTGGGGATAACTTGAAATTGTTGTTAAGAATGTTTGTTGAAGTGAGGATTACTAATAACTTATAAGGGAAAGGCTCGTAAAAGAGTTGGTTATAGTAAGATTTCGGTCTGGGGAGATGTCTAACGTTACTACTTTTCTGTAGAGGATAGAGACGGGTGGGGGGTGGGTGGGGCTTATATCTTGAAAGTGTTGGTGTAAAGAATGGTTGTTGAAGTGAGGACTACAACTAACTTATAAGGTGAAGGCTCGTAAGAGAGTTGGGTTAGAGTAAGATTTCAGAGTGGGAAGATGTCTTCGGAGTAACGTTGCTGCGGTTCTGTAGTCGTAGTTAGTTACCAGGGAGTCATGATGGAGGATCATGTTGCTTGAGAGACAAGTATTGGAAGCTACTTTAATCGAAGCAACTTTAGTATGAATTATGGGGGTTGGAGGTAGCTATTACTTTCTTGAAAAGTGTGACACCAAATGTTTTTGGAATTTCAAGATCGTAAGTGTAGTGGGCTGGAATAATTAAGCCCAATACATTTAGCCCAATTCGCATAAGCAAGGCTGGACAAGCCCAATCGCCATCAACCACGCACATTCCACTATGTTCGAAATTACCACCCGATCCATGTTGTCTCGTCTGGGCTGGGCAAGAATGGAGGTACAAGTATATTCGCCTCGGTGGAGAGGCACCAATCTCCTTTCAGCATGTGCTATCGCCCTATGGCCTAACTGCGGTGTGATATTGAGGGACTGTACAATGTTGGCCACGTGGCGTAGGTCTCTTTGTGACGCGTGGCTCGGCTATGCATCGTATCGCCAGCGCCTCTATTCACTATACATAAGTCCCCGAGATCAGTCCAACCAACCCACAGTTCCTGCGGATTATTGCGTGCGGGGTTCGGCCAGAAGGTGGTGGTTGAGATATGATTGTCGGGCAGAGGATGTCGGTGCCAAGATCTTGGCACGAGGATGGCACCCAATGGCATTCGACACTTAGGCACTCCTATAAATACTACTGTTATAAACCCTAACAAGAGTGCCTTCTGGTTGTGTTTGACCAGTTGGGCACTAACGTGGTTCATTGTTTTGTAGAGCCAGATGAAGGAGGGCTAGCCACAGTCAAAGTCCAACTGGAAAAGTCAAGTCAAGGAGGGAAGTTTGGACACCACCCCACGCTATGCTTTCAACGTGGCCTCAAATTTCTTCTTTTTGTTCTTTCCTACAAGAAGTTGCTGTTAAGCATAGAAGTTGAGTTTCCATGTCACATGGCTTGGGGTTCATGTGCTGCTTAGGTCATATGATAGTGCTGTTGATCAGGATAGTGGAAGACTGTATAAGGGTGGGCCATTTAATCAGTTGAGGCTGCGTAATACCTAACTCTGTGTTGTATACTGTTGCATGGGCTGGGGAACATGTATCCAAACAATTATTTGTTTGGTGTAGGATTCATCTCATTCCCAAGCCTAGGGGAATGGCGATACGGTTAAATAATCATGTTTGTAGATAAATCTTGTTTTATTTCACCCTGACCCTATATAAAATAGTACTCCCTTCGTTCCAAAATGAATGTCCTAAAACACTATTCACACCTCTCGAAAAATCATTTATATTTTAGCTATAATGAATTATATACGCACTATGGATCTTGTTTGATAGATTTTGCTTAGTTTCATTAATCAAGGTCTTTAAAATCGAAAAATGTATTATAGATTGCAATATATAGATGATTTTTCGAGAGGTGTGAATAGTAGTTTTGGACATCCATTTTGGGACGGTGTACTTATGGCATTTTGAAGCCATTAAGTTGCAGATGCCACAAAATGTAGCAGTATTTGCAACTATATTGAATACTTTAATATCTAGACATGCTTACTTTGTGCATATCCAACTAGATGTAGTTCGATGCGTATCCCGTACATTTATTCACTGGTACTTGTCGCAAGTCCACTTACCATAGGTTGATGTTTTAGTCAAATGAGGAAAATATCAGGCAACTTTTAGTTTAGTTGGTACTTGGGACAGGAAGTCGGTCTTCCGCTTCATTATTTCGATGTTCATTGGTTGAGTTGGTTAGGTCGAGATCCATCTACTTAACAAAAATAATAACAGCCATTGCTTCTGTATTGTTTTTTTTGGAAGAGAAGCCTTGAACTAATTTTCTCATATATTTGAGGTGTAATATATTGTTCTTATATTGTTAGGTAAGGTCATGGATGGAAGAAGTGTATCCTGGTATTAACGACTGGATAATTTCTTACATAATTGGTTTGGATAGCCTTAAGGCAACCAGCATTCATAACAGCACCACTTTGCGGGCAGCTGGTGAAGATATTAGGCTACGGATGGATGGGCTATTTGAGAATGAGGAACAAGCAGTCCAATTAACGAAAGAGTTTACAGCTTTGTACACTAATGGACCAGCTGGAGGTGGCGGTATCAGGTCTTTTCATTTCATTTCATTTTATTGGTTTCATTTTGGCTTCTTTAATTAAGAGCTGATGGATGATCTAAATGGGGACTATAGCACTATTTGTGAGGCATTCTAAACCTATGTTGCCCGGATCCCCCATTTTAGGGGAAGTACCCATGTGGACACGGGTACGGAATACGTGTCTGCTACGGCAGTTGAAAATCAGACACGTTGGGTTCACTTGGAGAGCAATCGAAGAAGAAGCAGCTTGAAAATCGGACACGCTGCAGCCCATTCTTGTTTCAAAATGAGTTTTTAATGGGCTAGCCCAATATGATGCACTAAAGTTCATCCTTTATTTTTATATTTCTTTTGTATTTTTCTATATTACCATCTAAAAAATAAAAAAAATATTTTCCGTATTACCTCTCATTTTGAATGGGCTAGCCCAATATGACGCACTAAAGTTCATCCTTTATTTTTATATTTCTTTTGTATTTTTCTATATTACCATCTAACAACAACAATAACAGAACCCATCTAGTCCCCAATCATTGGGGGTATGGGCGGGGATGGTCGAGAAACAGACCTAACCTTTGGCAATATGCACAAAGTGGCTGCGCTCAGAATACCACTGAAACAGTGGCCCCTTAAACCTCCAAGAACCAAGGAGCTACACGGACGTTTTGTTGCAGAACCATGCCCCCAAATCAAAGCCAAAAGGAATCAAGGAGGGCAGGCCTAGAGACCAAAATCAATATCTGTACTCATTACCATGCTTCCTTCATTCATGGTCCAGAGCATCTCAGTAATGAGTACAATCTATATTACCATCTAAAAAATAAAAAAATATTTTTCATATTACCTTCTCTCGCGTATCCGTGCACCCGTATCCAGATTTAGATCCATATCCACGTATCCCCAATTTTTGAAATTTAGGTATCCGGCCCTTAGATATACACCCGCACCCGCGTCCGAGTAACAAAGTTTGAAACTCAAAAGGATAGTGTTGTTTGAGAGAGAGAAAGTAGTGTAAGGGTGTTAATTAACCCTAACACGAGAGATTTATTTATATTACTGCTCGACTCCTTACATAGCATAAATAACCAATGTGGGACAAACTCACACAATTTATTCTAACACATTCTAACACTCCCCCTCAAGCTGGAGAGTAAATATCAAAAAGTCCCAGCTTGGCACAAAGTAACTCCAATCGTGGCTTGAACAACGGCTTAGTAAACATATCGGCTAACTGGGC
>JAXBDA010010143.1:0-11099 GCA_036023075.1 Gaultheria prostrata
TAGATAATCAATCGGTTCTAATTTAATAATTTTTAATTGGTCATTTTTCTAATAAATTGGTACTTTTTATTAAAACTCCTATTCACCCCCCTCTAGGAGTAAATTGAACGCTTCCGCATAATTTCATCATAGTACCAAATTAAACTTTTACTCATGTTTACTCATATTTGAGTATGGGTTGGAGATTCTTTACGCACATAACTTCAGGGGATTCACATGGCATATGAGAAAGATGACAAAAATTTTAACTTGATCGAAAATGTTAGGCTACAAGAAAAATTTCTCCGAAATTATCTAAGAAAAAGAAATCAACGGTTCTGATTCATAATCTGATAATCATGTAAATTTAAACGCTTGATTTCTCTTTCCTAAACAATTTCGGGGAAATTTTTTTTTGTATCATACTACTCCTCTAACTTTAAATGATATGCAAGGCAATTGGGTTGATATATAGTAATCTTGATGTACCTCGGATGCCAAGCTCATTAGAGCTTGTGCTAAGAGGTCCCACTGGAAACAACTCTGTTCAGTGGTAGAGTCAATATCTGTCCTTCCCATGAATGATAACACCATGCGTCCTCCCGGGACCATTTCTTCGGAACGTGACTTGAGAAAGAGAGAGAAGTCCTTACGGTACTGTGACAAGTAAGCCTCCACCACACAAGCTGGGCTTGATTTAGAGAGATAGAGCTTTCCCTTGTTTAGGTGCATGCCCTCCACATTGCCCAAAGCTGGTGGAACCTATCTTGGAAAACAGGAAAAGGCAATAGGGACAACTGATTCTTATTTTATACTGTAGTAGTTTTTAGACACTACACATATTGGAATTAGGACCCTGGCTTCTCTCCGGTATAATTAGGGATGCACACCGGCCCGCAAGCCTGTCAAACCCAGCTCATTTTTTTAAGGATTTGGGGTATGTATTTTAGCTCATCAGGTTGGGTTGGGTTCGGTTGAGTTTTTAAGCCCGTTTAGTTAATGTGTTGGGCTTAGAAATATATACCTCTTAAAATCAAGCAAGCTAAGACCCGTGTAAAATAATGACAATGATGTGCATTTTATATTTATACTATCCAAAAATATTAATAAGGAAAAGAAGCCACTATCACACTTATATATACATAGTACTGTCATTTTTTTAGAGCTTATATATATACACATATGTTGCTTGGTCTTCCCATAACTATAACTATATATTATGGTTGTAAACTTTAACATATAATAGTAGAGATAATTAATTTATATTTAGATACTGTACCATGGAAAAATAAATGAGATAGTTGGACGGACTTGAGAAATGAAATTTTAAGAGGACTAGGCTTGAAAATATTAAATGAAGTCCGATTACTAAAGGGCCGGGTTTTGGCATGTCGTTATTATCTAGTATAAGCACGGCTCGGCCCGCTTTATGTGCAGCCGTAGGTACAATTGCAGATAAGCCTTGGCAATTGAATCCCAACCGTTCATTACTGATTAATTTTTTAAATTATATCTTACCAGTAAGAATATATAGTATGTCATCGATAAGATTATATTGACAAATTTGGACCATTAAAAATATTTTGGGATGGTTGCTATCACTTAGTCTACCTTCGTCTAAAGTAGCATATATATTGTTTGGGAAATGCTAACGGGTGCAATGGTGCACCCTTTAAGAGTATAAAAAGGTACACTTATGTGTCCCACTTGTACTATAAATTATACTTTTAAGTGTACTTCAAAGTACATGTGTACTTTAAAAGTGTACTTTATAGTACAGATGAAACCTAATAAATAAATTTTTTTTTATTCTTAACGTGCGCACTGGTGCGCCCGTTAGCAAGACCTATATTGTTTTATAGTACTTTTTTTTTATCTGGATATTGTTTTATACTTGGGCGAATCACTTTTTAAGAAAGTCAGAGTTGTACTCATGTAACACAATAAACCCTACATTTTCAATTGTAACATTTTAAACCCTATAATTTCTTTTGTGCACAATGTAAGGTATCCGTTGAATCTCTATCAATATGGAGATTTACAAGGCCACATTTTCAGCGGAAGAAGTATAAAAATAATTATCTATAAGAATCATCATCAATAGTAAA
This sequence comes from Gaultheria prostrata, assembly GCA_036023075.1. Classification (NCBI taxonomy): domain Eukaryota; kingdom Viridiplantae; phylum Streptophyta; class Magnoliopsida; order Ericales; family Ericaceae; genus Gaultheria; species Gaultheria prostrata. The sequence continues at coordinate 2,088 of JAXBDA010010143.1, forward strand.
ATAATCTATTAATTGCAAAAATATTCCACTGAGAATAAAAAAACAAAACATCCACACAAAATTTATAATTACCATTACCAATCAACTAGCAATAACTTAATTATTGGGTTATTGATATAGAGTGGGTCACATCTATGTTTCTTGATCGTTAGTATCTTTCACGATCCAAAAGGCATCATCAGCAGGCGCGAGGCCCAATGTTAAAGAAATGTCCAGAAATCGTACGGTCGATTGGAAATGGACTTTTGATCATGAATCATCGCATGAAAGGCGATTATCGACGATGTTTTTTCTGTCGTTCGATGTCATCTATCCTTTCAAAAGGGGAATTTCGCCGTTTCAGGAAAATATTTGGTTATAACTTTTGGTAGGAAACTTCGTTTAGTTGCCGGCTGTTTAGGCAACCTTCTTTATTCTTCTCGTTTTATTCTGTCATTTATTTCCAAATTTCCCTTTTTAGTAATTTTCATAATTTCTTTAATTTAGGGTTGATTGAATTGGGATTGTCAGCCCCCTTTGCTTGTCCCCCATCTTTGTCCCCTTATCATTAGACTGCCATGTGTCCCCTACAGATCTCAACCCTTCATTGAACTTGCACATGTTTCCCCTCTCTCTTTCTTCATCATTGCGGTTCTTCATCCCCCAGATCCCCATTCCAGTCAATGGACCCATAAATCCAAACTCTATTATTAGTTTTTCACAACGAGAGAAATCTAAAAAATAATTAATATCTGCTGCTTAAAAAAGTTCAGTCAAAACAACAATAATCCAAAATGGATAAGATTCTTTTTAATATTTTGTACTTATTTCAATTTTTTCCAACTGAAACTTTTTCAGGTTTTATTTCCATTTTTTACCTTTTGATTCCTCTTGTTGAGATTGATTTTATGATCCATAAAATATGACGCAAAACTCTCAATTGCAAAAATAAAAAATTGATTATTTACAACCAGAATAATCAAAAACCAATTACTATCAAAACCAGGATGATGCGAACATGCAAATGCTCAGAAAATCAAACCGCTTTAAGTATATCGGGGCCATTTATAGGGACGTATACAAGGAAATAACCAACGAAATTATTCCAATACACACAAGAAAAGAAACCCATCCTTCCCTAGAGATTCTGATGGTTTCATCGGCGTAAGCGTGGCCCTGTTTTTTTTGTTTGACGGAGCGTTAACGGATTCCTCACATTGTGTACGGATTAAAACTATAGGGTTTATGTCACAATTAAAAGTGCAGGGTTTATTTCGTAATATTGGTGAAACTCTTGGGGTTTCCAAGTAATTAATTTGCCCCTTATTGACTGTTCATCATCAACCTAGATGGAAAATGCTTGAACTTAAACGACAAAGCTGTGTGTACTGAAGTGCCAGACAAAGTCGTACCTGAGAAAGCCAATGGAGGCTAGAGGATGAGTGGACAAAGTGCAGACTCTTTCTAGGAAAAAGCCTCCCATAGAAAGAACCTGCCACCATGGAAACAAAACACTGGTCCAAACCACAACCTTTCTCTTCCTTCAACTTCTTAAAAAATTCCGGCAAAGCTTCGATTATGTAGTTGAAGTCATTTCCCGGAAGATCGTTCATGGAAACCCTCAACTCCGGCATTGGGCGACCCAAACGACAACTGGTGGAGTGAACGGTGTCGATTACATCTGATGTTATTATGAGGGTGTTAGGCCCTGATGAGCAGCCCAAATCTGCAAAGCCGAGGCTCTCAGGAAATTTGGTGCATAAGATGCCTACCACTTCCTCTACTATAGAGTTGGCAATAGACATTATTTTTCGCTGCATGCAAAATCAATTAATTGGGTTATGAATAATGAAAAATTACTTCATTCACCAACCTGGAAAGTGAGTGACACAACTTAAAACAGTAGGATTTCCTCCTTTTTTTTTTTTGGTAAGCAAAAAAAAAAAAACATTAATCTTTGAAAGGAGAACAAAGTTTAAAGGGACAAGGGCACACTAGTGAATAAAACGCCATCCAAGACCCGAACAATTAGGAAGGCAAGAAGCCAACCACAGCTAAAACCACCCGGAAGAGAAACAAAAGACACCTAAAGATCTAAAACCACCGGGCATAGAAACCAACACAACCTCTCGAAAAGAAATCCAACAAAAACCCTCTGAACATAGAAGCCCAAAAGAATCCCCACAATAGGATTTCTTTTATGGAACAGGATTTCTTTAATGGAATCAAACTTCAAAAAAAAAAAAAACACAAAGAATAATCCAAAATGTCAGTAAGTTTAAGCTGTTTTTGTCCTTGATGAAACACCTTTTTAGTTTTACCTTTCTCAATTAATTTCGCTTAAACAATTCAATAATTTTATGCAAAACTATTGAAAATGTAACACTAAAGTTTTACAAAGAATAAATCAAATTAACCACCCGGAATGGGATCATGGTCCCCATAAGTTCGTTCTGATTAACCGTAACCAACCTGTACGCTGGAATTCTTTGCATAGCTCGTCTCTCCTTCCCCTTTGTTCATGTGAAGTACTAGCACCACTTCCATCTCTCTCTCTCTCTCTCTCTCTCTCTCTCTCTGATTTCAATCTGGCTGTGTCGCTGAGAATGGTATATATAGGAGTTGTGATGCTCAATGTACAAACTATCCGTCCCAAATTTTAGTCCATCGTTTATAATCATTGGCCATTTTAGGTGGAAAAGCAGGGGAAAAAATGAAGTTATTTCCTTTTCCCTTCATCTCGATATTCAAATAAAGACAGAAGTGTAGGAAAAAATGAATTAATACTCCTTAATAAATGAAAAAGTACTCCCACCATTCCATTTCGTTTGGTATGTACGGAGAACTCAATATTTTCAGAAAATGCCCCACAATTGCTAAACATGTGGTTCCGACGGAGTTCATCTAAAGATTAGTACAACATTTTTTTTTTTTTTTTAACTAGAAAAAGGTGGGAAGGGGCAATCACCAGCATAGCAACCCTCCATGGGCGTGACCATTGAGGTTCTCGACCCGCTGTGGAATGTCCGGTTGAGCCATAGCTACTGTCCGAATAAGACAGACCGCCATCACAGTACCACTTATGCGACTTGTTGGCCAAAGGCCCTCCCTGCAAATCCACGCAAGTCCCAGCAATGGCATGGGAGTGATTCGAACTTGGGAGGTCCATGCGCATGGAGAGAGGAGAATTCTTATCCCATTCACTTTGACTAGCTAGACTACCACCTTAGTGGTGTACGAGAACAACATTTAGTAACGACCAGGGCCGGCCCAGGCCCTAGGCCCAATAGGCCTGGGCCTAGGGCACTCCAAAAAGTCCAAAATTTTGGGGCACTCTCATATTTTCTCATAATAGGTTTGAGTAGGACTCTTTTTGGTCCAACAAAAATAAATAAAAAGGACCAATCTTACTTAGAAAAATGCCTAAATAATTGTAATGACCATTGGACCTTTAGGCCCAATTTTGTGCTGATGGGTTTTGTGATGGTGAGGTGTTCTGGTTATTTTCATTACATTCAACATGGAGGTTTTCTCATCCTAACATAATGTGCGTAGTCAAGTACCAAAAACTATGGGTTAATTTTCTCTCTTTTTTTTTGTTTTTTTTTATTTTTTATTTTTGGCCTTTTCAAATTTGGTTACGCATAGTTAAATTTGGATTTTAGGGTTGTAGTATTTTTGGCTGATGATTTTTTTTTTTTTGTATTTTTCCTTTAAATTTTGTGAGGAATATTGCTAGTGGTACTTACCTTTTTGAAGTTATTTATTTATGTTGTTGAGGCAGAGACATGCATGTTCAATAGCAGAAATACACTATACTTAATTTGTCAGTATCATAGAGGATCGATGGTCTAGATTTGTTATATTAATCAATGATCTAGATTTTTAAAAAACTCTATCCCGGATCCATGAGGTAATAAAAATTTATCTAAAAAATTTTGCTTTCAAATTTAAAATTGATATATTGTTCTCAAAACCAAAGATCCTCTAAAATCACATCATCAATTCAATTTCGATCGACCTCTTTAGACTATATCAGTGCTCGTAAATCCTTTGGTACGAGCAAGATCAATAACATTATTTCTAACAATTTGTTTTGATTTTTTTGTATTGTGATTATTGCTGAAAATTTTATTTAAGTATTGTATTCTTAGAGCACATTTTTTAAACTAGACCTAGGGTACTCCAAACCCTTGGACCGACCCTGGTAACGACAATATCCTCGAGTAGGAAAATCAACTAACTTTTTCAGAAGACGTCCCCAGTGGACTAACATTTATGTATTGCCCTGCACAAGGACATTGTCGTCGTACTGATCTTTAGATGAACTCTGTCGGAAAATCAACTAGTAAGTTATTAAGGTTAATTACATCTAACTTTTTTCTATATTTTGAAATATCCTCTGGGGATGTGTTGTGCGGAAGTGCTAGGGATGACAATTTCACCCGAAATCGATAGATAGCTGAATCAAACCGATCCTATTAGAAAGGGTTTTTTAATTTTTCCTATCCACGGAGCGGGTTTGGTTTTCGAAACATGATTCTCGATGGGTTTGGATTTGGGTTTGGTCTTTATTCGGCCAGGCCCAAACCCAAACCGATCCATATAATATTACTTATATTATATAATATTTTTATATACATGTAATTTTAATTTTTCAATTCATAACTTTTAGTGACTTTTTCTCTCAAATCCTCTAAAAATTTCAAGAGTCCCTATAGGATTGAAATGATTAATTGGTTGTTACTAATTTGTTATACCCACCACGACATTATTTTTAATCTTTTTTTCTTCATATGTTTACTAATGGAATGAATATTAATGCGGGTTTGGTGCGGTTCAGATAAAATCCAAATCCATATGGTTTGGTTATGGTACACTAAAAATCATACCCATCGGATATCGGTTTGATTTGGGTATAGATAAATACTTTGGGTTTGGGTATGGTAATCGCAAAACCCAGACCAAACCGATCCATTGTCATCCCTAGGAAGTGCACTAGTGAGGTATAATGTGCGATTCGAGCCATTCATGTCTATAACCAATTAATGATCCAGATTTAAAAAAATATTCTACTGGTAAGATAAGTTATACCTGTAGTAGAATATGTGCAGAATATGTTTCACAAATATGAACCATTAAAACCAATTTTGTATGGCTCCTATCGCGCACTACAACCCTCTAGCGTATTCAAGAGTCACAGGTTCTAAGTCTGAACAAAAAAATCGGTGAAACATGACACCCGTCCGAACCGGATTGATCTATATGTTTGGGATTGGAACCTTGGATTAGTGGTCCTGATACGAATTCAAAAATTAGAAAACTGTAACTTGCTATTCGGTTCATGGATTTTCCTTTTGAAACGATTGGTTAACCAAACCAGACCATAAGATATTTATTATAATAAATGTATGTGTATATATATATATATATATAGGAACCCCTTCCTATCCACACCTTAAAATGCGGACCTAATGTCCACACCCCACTTTCCCGATTAAATTTTCATAATTTGAACCGTCCAATGTGTTTAAAAAGTGTTTTTAAGGATGTAAGCGTGAAATCACCAAAAAAATGACCGGAAAGGGCTTCATCGGAGTAATTTTTCATAAAAATGCATTTATACAATTTTTATGAAAACTGCTCGGATCAAACTCTTCTCGGTCATTTTTTTTGCTGATTTCTCGTAGATACCCTTAAAAATGCCTTTTAAACACATTGAACGGTTCGGATCATGAAAATTTGATCGGGAAAGTGGGGTGTGGACGTTGGCATTTTAGGGTGTGGATAAGAAAGTTTCTCGTATATATATATATGATCAACTTTCAATAAGGGCCCCTTATTGAACTTTTCCATGCGCACCTAGCCAAATTTTGTGTTTCTAGACCTAAATTGGACGATCCAAACCACTCAATGTTTTTAAAACGTGTTTTTAAGGGCCCCCACGAGAAATCATAAAAAAAAATACCCGGAAGGGCTTGATCAGATCAATTTTCGATAAAAACGCTATATATAACGTTTTTATCGAAAACTGATCGGATCAAGCCCTTGCGTGTATTTTTTTTTATTTCTCGCGAGGGCCCTTAAAAACACGTTTTAAAAACATTGAGCGGTTTGGATCGTCAAAATTACCTCGGGAATAGTGAGGTCCGCATGGTAAGTTCAATAAGGGGCCCTTATTGGAAGCTCCTTGTATATATATATATATATATATATATATTTACATATATACGCACACATCACAGATCCAGTCCACACACTTAAAATGTGGACTCCATCCACACCTTTATTTTTTTCATCAAATTTTTATGATCCGAACGATCCAATGTGTTAAAAAGGTGTTTTTCCCTTCCCAGTCAATTGTTTTGCTCATTTGTCATAGTGACCCTTGAAAACTACTTTTAAACATATTAGACTGTTCAGATCATGGAAATTTGATCGGAAAAGTAAAGGTGTGGATGGAATCTGCATTTTTAAGGGGTTTGAACTGGATCCGGACTGTATATATGTGTGTGTCGACATATAAATAATTTTGTGACTGTTATAAAAAATATCTATTTCAGTATTTTACCTTAATGTGAGACTACACACTTGACACTACAGAGTGTACTCCTAAAAACTTAACCCTAATTGCTAACTTGGTTTTAGAACCTTGAACCATGAATCTGGAATGTAGAAATTGGTTTCCTGGAATGCTCCCTTGCTATTTTTTTTTTTTTTTTTGCTTGTTGGTTGCTTATTTTCTTAGGGAATATTGTAATCCGTGGATAAAATCGGAACCGATGCATGACTCACGAGTTGGATTGGAACCAGACTGTAAGACTTTTGATCCAGACAAGAATTGCATTTTCTAAAAACCGTAACTCGCAGATTAGGATTAGATTCATAAGAATCCGATCCGATCCGGACTGTGCACAAGCCTACCAGATCACATCTAAAAACTGCATATCTTTTTGGTGTGAGTTATGAAAGTAATCAAAATTCTTTAGGAAAATCACGTAAAATCTTTATGTCTTGATGTTTTTTTTTTATCTTGATTATTCTTTGCACGTATTTGTTAGTTTGACTGAATTCTTAACAAGATTAGGAAAAATGAGCAAGGGAATCAAGAGCCCGACTATTGGTATAGATGGGAGTGGAGAGATGGGGTACAGATGGACACGGGGATCCACTTGTGAGTCCGACCCGAATGATCCAATAACTTTTCGACTGACCCCGCGAGAAATCAGTTCAATCCGACGTTCGTAAGTGGTCGTTCCGAAAATACAGATTTCATCTGTACCTACAGATTTACTGGGGAATCAATTTGACGCTTGCTTTCTTCGTTTTTCTTGGTTTGTGAAGGACATTTTCCTTTACTTTAGAGCCATAGTTTCGTATGCAGCGTTTGAATTCTTACATAGAGTTGTCACACCATCACAAACATCTGGACTCTTAAATCCCTTCTTCAAAATGGAAAAGGCACAAGCAGTGTATTAATGGTTAATATGCCCTTAAGACAACTGATTATAATGGATTAGCTCATTTAATAGACTGATTCATTTGTATCTATTCTAATATATAAAGGGAGAGCACCAGTTTGACGTAACCCAATTTTGAAGCCTGTCACAAAAGTGTTTTCCATTATTACCCCTTGAAAAATAAGTTCTCACGATCTTTTTAATCTTAATTCCCCTATTAACTTGATTGATCGGCGGGATAAAGAAGGGGAAAAAATAACCGCTTGCACCAAGGAAAAAAAACATAACCGCTCTATGTCCTTTTTGTTTGAAAGTCCCCCCATGTCAAAACTGAATCAGTTTTTCTTTCTATCACAAAAACCAATTTTAGGAGGTCCACTGAAGGAACTTTGTTGGAGATGTATATATATTATGTTTCATGCGGCGTTTATGGAAATCGATAACGTTTGGTATCAGTGTGGAGGCATGACAAGAATCCATAATTGCACAATGAAGTCGGGTAAGTTTCAATTTTTGAGTGAATACTGATTCTTAAAAACTTCTAGATAAATTAGTTATTCTCCCGTTTCAATTTATTTGTCTACTTATGCTATTTGGGACCTTTTGAAAAATCTTCTACATTTTTCAGTTTATTAAGATTTTTACGTGCAACACAAAGTTGTGTAAAACTTTATAGATGGTAAGATATAGACGATTTTATAGATGACACGTATTCGGAATTTGTCTTTACAAATTGTAAGATACAGAAGACTTCGTAAACGGCACGTATTCGAAATTAGATAAAATCTCATACTGACAGTGAATTGACATGGTTAAATTATTTGTTTGATATGATATTTAGGTACTGTTTTTGTTGTATATGTGCCACAAAACTTCAAACAATAAGCTAGATGCTATTGTGCATAGTTTTATCAAAATTCGACTTGCATACGCATAGCATGTGCCCCGGCCTCTTGAGAGAAAGAAAGGGGGAAACGTGGGGGACAGGGAGTGTGTGTAAGAGGAGCGAGAAAAAGACGCGGGGGCTGGGTAGTTATACCCCACGTTCACCATGACACCAAGTTGTGTCAACTGTTAACACATCATTTAGTGTTGAAGAACTGTTGATGTCATTGAACATTTTTTATCCGCTTTTTAATGTTAGTTTAATTCTAGAAAAAGCAACAAAAAATAGCTTTGTGCACCTATATTATGGTATGCATGTTTTTGCGGGAGATTCATATATTGTCATATACAGGAATGCGAAATAGAAAAAATAGTATTTACGCTTTGTGGCAATTTTAAAGATGAGAAAACTACAATGGATGAAACACAAACGAAAAATCACATAATTGTTTGTAGATCATAGTGCGCCTTATTTTCATGTCACGCCCTCGATTTTCAACATATTTAATAAACATTTTTCCCTGAGAGATATCTCGATAAACTCATAAATTTACCCATAAATCACCTCACAACGCTACATTGATAATGAACAATAAATCAAATTTTGATACCCGTATCCCATACAAATTGTTTCTCCGAAAATGTTACATTCTTTAAAGAAAAATAAATTTAAATACAACTTTAAAAT